>BQNB010098949.1:4844-20033 GCA_026074375.1 Tanacetum coccineum
GTTCCGGATATACCTAAACGTAATTTATCGCGAAACGTAAACGTTTTACGTAACCAATAAAAATAAAATATAAAAAGTTGATTATTACTTTCGTAAAAATAATATATTGCTTGTTTGACAAAAACTTTAATTCGTTTGGTGTCCGTTTACGTTAAATGTTGATTTTTAACTTACGCGATTTTAATTATGTGATAAGAATTAAAAGTAAAACGCGCACGAGACTAAAAAAAATAGTGAAATAATAACGAAATAAGTGACATCATAAAATGACCTGAAAATACAAAATGTTACATTGGAAACATGGCAACCTTTTTGAAAAAGCAAAGGCTCTTAGAATAAAGCAGCAGGATGCTCAAAATGAAGTTGAAAATGATCCTTTTAACAAAGAGAATAGGTGTTATGCTGTTAGTATTTTGGAAGAATATACTGCAGTTTCTAATGATGAATTAAAGCTTCTTCATCAAAAAGTGGCTTTTGGAGGGGATAAAAATACTTCATATTTCCATAGTATTTTAAAAACAAGAAAACATAAAAGTAGAGTTGATTCCATTTGTAATGATAAGGGATCAAGGTATTGGGGAGATGATGTAGCCAAACAGATTGTCAAAAACTTCCAAGAGTTTCTAGGAGTTAAAAGACATGTTGTACCTCTAGAACAGTTAAGGGACATTATGCAGTTAAAGCTCTCAGAAGAAGATGCAAATGCTATGATTGTGGATGTGATAGATAAGGAGATTAAAGATGCTATGTTTGATATTGATTCTACAAAAGCTTCAGGATGGATACACTTCTTGTTTCTTTAAAAAGCTTGGGAAGTTGTTGGGAAGGAGGTGTGCTTGGCTATTAGAGAATTCTTCACAAAAGGAAAGTTATTGAAAAAAAGTTAACTCTGCTCTGATTGCTCTTGTGCCTAAGGTTGATACCCCTAATAAGATCTTTGAATTCAGGCTTGTAGCATGCTGTAATGTATTAGCAAAATTCTGACTAACAGAATTAAGATTGGTCTGTATAAGGTAGTAAGTATTAACCAGAGAACCTTCATCCCTCGAAGACATATCCAAGATAATATTCTACTGACTCAAGAACTTTTGAAGGGTTATAATAAAAAACAAGGAGCTAAAAGGTATGCCATGAAGATTGATTTACAAAAGGCATATGATACTGTTAACTGGAAGTTTCCTGAAGAGGTTCTTCTCAAAGTTGGCTTCCACAACATAATGGTGAATTGGATTATGTCCTGTATAACCTTTGCATCATTTTCTATTTGTGTCAATGGAGAGACTTGTGGATATTTCAGAGGTGGTAGAGGGCTAAGACAAGGAGATCTTATGTCTCCCTATATCTTTACTCTTGTTATGGAAGTTTTGAATATGATTATGATCAAGAACATCAATGAAGATAGGAGGTTCAAATATCATTATGGTTGCAAGGAATTGAAGCTCACCGACCTATGCTTGCTGATGATCTGTTGGTCTTATGTAATGGGGATGTTGATTCTTTAAGAGTTGTTAAGGAATCATTGGAGGAGTTCAATATGGTTTCAGGCCTTTTTCCCAATCAGAGAAAAACTTCAATATTCTTTGGTAGTATTATGGAGAATAAGAAGAATGAATTACTGGAAATTATGCCTTTCAAGTTTGGAAAGCTCCCTATGAAATATCTTGGAGTTCCTTTATTAGCAAAAAGATTGGGCATAAATGATTGTAAGGAGATTATTGATAATGTAACTAGAAGGATCAACAGTTGGAGAAACAAGAAGCTCTCATATGGTGGAAGGATTCAGTTGATTGCCTCTGTCTTATCTTCTATGCAACATTACTGGGCTTTAGTGTATATGCTTCCAATAACAGCTGTGAAAGAATTGGATAAACTGTTTAAGAGGTTCCTATGGAATTCAGGTGATTCTGCTAAAGGCAAAGCTAGAGTGGCTTGGAATATAGTTAGCAGACCAAAGGAATAAGGGGGATTATGATTTAAACCCTTAAAAAAGTGGAATGAAATTCTGCTTATTTCTCAATTTTGGAAGATGGTGGAAAGTAAAGAGTCTCTTTGGGTCAAATGGGTGAATACACTAAAGTTAAAAAGATCTAACATTTAGAAAATTGAAGAATCTTGTAATGATAGTTGGGTCTGGAAAACATGCTGACAATTAGCGAAAAGATTAAGCCTTTTATTTCTTATAAAATTAGGAATGGCAAATATATCTCAGTATGGCATGATAAGTGGTGTAGTATGGGGCCTTTGGATAGATTTTTCACTAAAAGGGACATATATGAAGCTAGAATTGAAGATGATGCAAAAATAGCAGACTTGATCTATAATTCGAGATGGAAATGGCCTGAAGAATGGGCCACTGATCATCCTGAGCTTCTTCTAATCCCAGTCTCATGCCTGAATGAGCAGACTAAAGACAAAGTGTATTGGGTGGATGTTAATAAAAAAGAGGTGCCTTTTTCTACTAAAACAGCTTGGATAAGTCTTAGAGACAATTGGCCTAAAGTTTAGTGGAATCATGTGGTTTGGTTCTCTCAGTATAATCCAAGGTAAGCTTTTATTCTATGGCTTGCAATTCAAGAGAAATTAATGACTCAAGATAAAATTTTAAAGTAGAATCATGGAGCTGATCTAAAGTGTTTTTTTGCTCTAGCTATACAGATAGCTATGCTCACTTGTTTTTCACGTGTCCTTTAGCCTCAAAGATTTGGGATAGGTTGAAAGTCAAAGGTAATTTGCATAATTTTCAAAATTGTTTGGATAATGTGGTGAGTATAATTGCTGCTAAGCCTCTGAAGAATAGTGTATGGAGTATCTTGCAGAAGTTGTTGGTTGCTTCTGTAGTATACCATTTGTGGCAAGAAAGGAATAAAATGCTCTTTCAAAATGAAAGTAGAAGTGTTGATATTCTAAGCTGCTGCATAGAGGGGGATGTGGAAAACAAGCTTAAAACTCTAATTGTGAGAAATTCTTCTGCTGTTATTGATGTTGCTAGAGTATGGGATTTGACTTAAGATAATAAGAAATTTCCCAAGATTAATTGAGTTTCTGAATGTCTTGAGAGAGTGTTTGGGGTTTGAGCTTGTATCAAGATATGTTATGTATGCTGGATGTTTCATGATGGTTGGTATATTGCAGACCAATTAATGAATAGTACCTTGTATCTTGGAGTGTTCCTAATGTGAGTGTACTTATTTGACCATATAGTTTTATTAGATTGGCCTTGGGAAGGATCTAACATGCTATGATGAGACAATAAGAGGTCTAATTCAGGAACATGTACCATAAGGTAGGGCTATTTCATTGAGAAGGGGATTTGGTCTGGGTGGTCAGTGTTTGTTGGGTGGAATAGAGAAAGTGTGAACCTTCTTGGTCCACCAAAACACTGACAAAAGATGTTATGTTGGGTCTAAGTAAGGGTGTGTGTTCCCTATATAGTAATGCCTATCCTTCTATGCCTTTTAAATCAGTCTAAGTGAGGATGTTATCTACTAGCTGGTTAGGGGTATATGGGTAGGAAATGTAGCTATATCAGGTATATCCCCTCGCTTAGTGTGAATGGGTGCTATTACCTTATTGATGATGCCTGCTTAATTCCTTCCATGGCCATTGTGGATGGGTGAATGGTTATGGGAGAGTTGAGTTAGGAAATGTAGTCAAGAGGTAATGGTTTTTGGTGCATTAAGTAGTGAATCAAAATGAGATAGCATAGTGTTCTGATCTGAAAGCACCTATTTGGCTTTAGCATCAGACTTATGTTGTCTAGTCTTATCCGAGATATGGAGCTTGGATCCGAGATATGGAATAGTTTTATCAAACTTGTTTCTATCTTCTTTGTACTTCAGTTTGGTTAAAATGGAATAGGCATGTCTATTCTGTTTGGAATGTTTGTAACAATTGGTTGTTTTATTAATATAATTTCACCCTTTTGCACCAAAAAGTACTGGTGGGTGCACCAAAAAAAATTAAACATCGTCTACAATTTTTCATGATATAATCTAGATTCACAATTAGGTTGGTCTTTCAATGAGGTTAACTAATATTTACAACTCCATGGGTAACTTAAAACCATGGGGGAAGGTATTAGTAAATCGCAAACTTTGATCAAATTCGATGCAAGATTATAACACTTAAATTTCTCATTCTTATTTAAAATTTGGGATGAATCTGTAGAAATCAGCTTGCACACTTTGATATCACTCAACTCACAGATTCTACAACTTACTAATATGGAGAATACTTTGTATATGAAAAGGATGTAAGAGAGATTTTTCAAAAAAGTACTCAGAACATATGTATTATTAATGTCAAGTAAGGCCCTATACATAGCCTTCAAACGTAACTACCTTACATGAAAATAGCAATACCCTACTATTACCTAAAGAACCGGTACATGATCAGTTCTACCCAACGTGCACATACATATTACTTGGTCTAACCTAGACTAGTTCACCACATGATCATTTACCATTTATTTAATTCAAATACGTAAAATACTAATATACTAATTCAAGATTAAATCCAACATTCACCCCCTTAATCTTGACTCGTTTCATCAAAGCAATGTCAGTTCTTCTTCCTGGATCAAGTTGGCTTCATTGTCATCGTCCTTCCATTTAGTACACTCCCTTGCAAAGTGTGCTTTTACTCTACACACATAGCATCTAAACCCGCTTTTGTCACCTTGACCTGAGCTCATTCCACGTCCTCTTTCTCCTTTACCAAAACCTCTTCCTCCTTTAAAAAACTCACTACTAGTCAACAACAATCCCCCTTGTTCTTCTTGGCTTTTGAGTCGTTCTTCATATGCTTTGAGTCTTCCCACGCTTCTTCAAACGACATGGTTTCAATCTCCGAATATTGCTCCATAGAGGTAATAATTGGTAGATATTTCTTCTGGGCTGAATTGAGAAGTTTTCTCACTGTAACTTCTTCATCAAGCCTCGAACCAAGACTTTTAAACTTTGCCATAATACCTCCTATCTTGCCCGAAAAGTCATTGATCGTCTCGTTCTCCTTCATCTTTAACGTCTCTAATTCACTCCTTAGGGCACGTTTGGTAGAGAGAATTTCAGAGATTGGAAATGAAGTAGAGAATAGAATTCAGAGAAATCGAATTAAATAAGAAATGTATTGAATTCCATTGTTTGGTAACACAAGAGAATTGAAATAAAAAATAATCACGAAATATTTTTTCCTTTAAAAAATACAAATAAAGAGCGATTATAATACAATAATTTCGCCATTATTTTTTTCGAGTCAGGTTACTTGGGTCGGGTTAATCTTATTCGGACCCGACCCCGATTAAGCCTATTCGGGTTGGGTTACCCGGGTCAAAAAAATTTATTCGGGTGAACCGAGTAACCCGAATGCTAGATAGGGTCGGATATCGGGTTAAAAAGTTTTGCTAACTCGGGTTCGACTAGAACCCGAATGGACCCGACCCGAGTTGAACCGACCCGAATTGACCCGAACCCGAGTAACCGGAAATCAAATAAGGTCGGTTCGAGTATGGAATTTTTAGTCTTGACCCGAATTTGACCCGACCGTGATTAAAAAAATAGAAATATAAAAGAAAAATAAATAAAAATAAAAACTCATTTCTCCAAATTCCTTATAAAAATTATGGAAATGTGGGTGACAAAAATTACACTACTATTTCCCTCTATTTCTCAACCTAATTCTCTTCAATTCTCCATTCTTTTATTTCTCTCTACCAAACATACTTGAGAAATAAAACTAACTTTATTTCTCTTCATTTCTCCCTACCAAACACACCCTTAGAGTTTGCAACCTTGCTTTCAGGACCCGGTCCGCTCCTAAATACTGAACCCGAATCGATTCCCAAACATCTTTCGCATCTTTGTGCTTTGCAACTTGTAGGAGAATATCTTCTGGTTATTTTTCGGGGAATTCCCCTTTACCCCAAAAAAGAGAATATCTTCTAGTAAGGTTTGGAAGATTATAGCTTTCGTGGTGTAATTCTTTTTCTCATCTACAGTTGCCCCGGTTACCGGATCTATCGACTCCCAAAGACCATATGCCCTCAACACCGTCTCAACCAAAATAGACCATGAGGTGTAATCGGTTTCGGTTAGTTTAGGACATTGAAGCGATGCGTTACTACCTTGCTCACAGATTGTCAACGATCCTAATGTTTCTAGCATTCTTGCTAAACTTCTCTTGCTTTCTGCTGCGTTCTTTTCTTTCTTGTTGCTCGTCACCCTTTTGCTCTTGATGCTCGTTCTCTTGCTTCTACTTCTTGCTATGATTTCTTCCTGCTTTATTTCTCGTTCTTCTTGCTGTGATTTCTTCCTTTCTTTCTCGTTCTTCTTGCTGTGATCGAACTTGCTGCGTGATCAAACTTGCTGTAACCTTCGCTGCCTGATTACATAGATTGCAATCGACCCTTTATTTCTTGCTACACATCAGGTATGAGCCCCCTAGCTCTGGTACCACGTGTAGAAATTAGCTTGCACACTTCGATATCAATCAACTCACAGATTGTACAACTTACTGATATGGATAATACTTTGTATATGAAAAGGATGTAAGAGCGATTTTGCAGAAAAGTACTCAGAACATATGTATTATTAATGAAAAGTAAGGCCTTATATATAGCCTTCAAAAGTAACTACCTTACATGAAAATAGCAATACTCTACTACTACCTAAAGAATCGGTACATGATTAGTTCTACCTAACGTGCACATACATATTACTTGGTCTAAGGGTGGAGACAAGTTTCTTTTAGTCATGTCAGCTTTTTCTCTCTCCAAATTTTTTTCTTTCTACTTTCCTTTAACCATTTCAACACCTTCTCTCTCTTTCAATAAATTTTTTCTACTTTTTATCATTTAAAAATACCCTCAAAACACAAATACACACAATACATTAAAATAATACTTTCACTTTCTTTAAATCACTCACTCTCTCCTCATATCACACATACAATAAATTAAAATAATACTTTCTCTCTCTTTTAATCACTCCCCTCTCTGCTCATATACATTCGGGACTCAAATGCCGAAAGAAAAAAAAATGTTTCCAATAAAGTAAGGTACGGGTATTTGCCCGTTTCCTGCTGAAAAATACTCTTTTTATTGTTTTCCCGCTCCCTACACCTTCCACACTAACCTAGACTAGTTCATCACATGATCATTTATCATTTATTTAATTCAAATACTTAAAAGGGAAAATTCTCAAAATGAACCGGTCGCTCAAAGTGTATACCTTATCTAGACCAAAAAATCTTGACTTCTCAAAATAGACCAGTCGCCCAAAAATGTACTTTTTGTGTAAGTAACTTTTCAGAAATGTTTTTGGGCGACCCCTAGTAAATGTACTTTAGGCAACTTTTTTGTACTTTTTAGAAAAGTTACTTACACAAAAAGTACTTTTAATAGGTCACTCAAATGCATTTATGAAAAGTTACTTACATAAAAAGTACATTTTTAGGCGACTGGTCTATTTTAAGAAGTCAAATATTTTAGGTCTAAAAAAGATATACACTTTGGGCAACTAGTCTATTTTATGAATTTTCTCTACTTAGGGCATCCACTATGGTGGACTTTTAAAAAGGTTTATAAATTTGTCACATTTTACAATGTCATTAATTTATAAATCATGAACATGTTCTCACTATAGATAAAGCTTTTGAGATTTATAAATTGTTCAAACATAAATTAAATATTATCATGGTACATAAATTCTTTGACCTTTTCAAAATCCTAGACCTTTTCATGCCACCTAGACATGAAATGGTTCCTCACTATGGTAAAAAAATTCTTGTATCTCTCTTCATAAGTTTTTAAACCTATTCTTGAAACACCACAGTGGATGCTCTTAGAATACTAAAATAATTAAATCCAAACAAGAAACGTTAAGTCACTAGAATGTTTTCTAGAACACTTCCTTATTTACCTTTTTCATAAACTTAATACTTGATTATAAAGCTTTCTACATGCAAATTCTAGTAATTTATACTTCCTCCGTCCCTAAATAAGTGTCCACTATTGACTTTTGAAGTCATTCTTTTGCAACTTTGACCTTAATTATTTCTTTTTGTATTATATAATATTTGATGCAAAATATATGAATAGGTTGGGTTTTAAATGTATTTTTATTGATATAGTTTTCATTAAGTATTATATAATATAAACAAAATAATTTAAGGTCAAAGTTGATGGAAAAAGACTTTAAAAGTCAATAGTGGACACTTATTTAGGGATGGAGGGAGTAGTAGTTTTGCACAGATGAAAAACAGTATGAAATAAGTTTGAGTATCATTTTCCCTCAACGGAAAAAGAGTTAAAAAGTGGGGCTACGAGAACTCACCTTAAGCAAGATGATAAGCTACACATAAAGATGATCAACAGAAGAACCCCAAAGGAAAAAGATGTGTTTGTCAGGTTCGGTTCTTCTTAGTTGGGTCCAGACACGACCTAATCCAGTTAATGACCGATTTAGAAATATGTTTCTAAGTGTGACTTAGGGTTGATGCATAAGAGTCTTAGATGTGCTTTGTACAATAGTCTTAGTATTATTATTGGTTGTGTGATGGTTGTTAAGTAAGACTTAAAGAAAATATATCCAACGTAGTTATATAAGTATCTTAGATATTTTGCACTCACACTGACTAAACGTAGTCAAAAGAAATGAATAAAGAATAGAAGTTTTTAGAAGAAGATAAATAATAATAAAACGTTATTTAAATAAGTTTTGACACTCTTCTCGGTAACCTTTAGTTTAACTAGATTTAGTGTTTAAGTATGAATATTAAGACGTTTTGATTGTTCAAAATGGATGATAAAGGTTTTTTATTTTATAAAGTTATAAAATATATTTTTCGTCTTTTAGTAGGTTTATTAAAATAATAATATTTTATTATTTCGTTTTTGTCTGATTTTGAAAAAGTAGAGTTTTATGAAATAATTCTAAGTATAGTATTTTTATAAAATTTTGGCATGACCTGTTCGTTTATAAAACGTTTTCCAAGGTTATAAACTTTATTTTCAAACACTTGCCTAAATTTTACCAAAACTTTCGCCAAAAAACCAAAATCTATGTTCTCGCAAAACTTTATCAAAACACTTTTCCCAAATGACTAACTTAACTATTATTAGTATATACAAGTATAATTCGATCAAAATTCGCTTTTAAAAAGTTTAAAATCACTAGTTTTCCCTGCCCAATAGAAATCCAAAATTGTATCGTTTAGCCCTTAAACATTATTTAAGTCTGACAAATCAATTTAAATACGTATTAGGAATATATAGAATATAAGCCAATGAAAAGTCCCGTAATTAAGCCAAAGCTTATTGGGCTTCCATTATGGGTCGCGGCCTACTAAGGCCTAAACAAGATTTTCAAAAATATTCCAAGTCCGAAATCAAACCACATTAACTAATACGTAAATAAGTATTTTTAATATCCTAATAAGCAAATCATTAAGCTATGTAAAATAAGCCTGACCTCAAAAAGCCCACAATAAGCCACGACTTTTTTGGCTTTTTGGGCCGTGAGTCACAATAAGCCCAAAACCATATTTGTAGCTTTTTAAACAAGCTAAATAAGTCATTAGTTATTCTAGTTCGCAAAATAAGCTATAAAATTATGACAAGTATAGGTAATAACCAAAATTATTTTTCCCTTGATCCCCTTTCAAGTCAAGAGCAAATAAGCTCCAAAATAGGCTATACAAAGCTTTTAAATAAGCTAGATAAATATTAAGCTATTTAGTATATAAATGTTATTCAACCATCACGACCACAAAATAACAATGGTCTTTCCTTGTGTCTTTTTACCCATGTTCGAACCAAACCAACACCCCTTAATATTTATTTTCAAACTTTTAGCTTTTGATTTTTATAAAATGCACCGCACAACTATTATCTACGCATCATAATAACACTAAAAGTACAAAAATATTTGAGGAAATGTTAACTTACTAAGAGGGTTTCAAAAGCGAGCCAAACACGAAACCGACAACCCAAACATTGTCTTAAATTTACCCACGCCTATTTGTATCAACCCAAAAGTGTTTATATCTTCAAGTTATTGAATCAAAGTTGGAAAATGAAGTGTTTGGTGTGTGTTGGTTTTTGGACGAGCAAAAAGGAGAGGAGGAAGATATAATTTGTGTTTGTGTGCGTGTTGATCCCAATCCTTGATCGATTCCTTAGCTTGTCTAAGGTTAAATTACATTGGATAAATTCAAAATAACTTGTTGTAGAAACTTTGTATGTATACTAAAGTGTATGCGGAATCTACACCTTAATATCTAAAAGTATAATGAATAGAACAGTAATTGTGAATGAACAAAGATATAACCAAACGCTCCAATATTATTAGATCAATAATACGAGTACTATTTACTAGTACTAGGGTTTACAACCTTGAAGCTTTTCTAAATCGGCTTGACAACTATGAAAACTTGTATCTCAACTAATGCCCTAGAGCCTCCTTTTTTAGACTAAGGAGTCCTAGTCGGCTTATAATATATACAAAAGATAAACGTAAACTTATAGAATATTCTGATATAATCTATTCTATAATTATATTCTAATCTTCATCTCCAAGTAAACCTTATCTCTTCACTCGTCTTTATCTTCTGACAGTAGCAATTCTTCTAACAGTTGTAATCCAGCAGCATAAACTTTTTGTACCAGCAGCACTAATAAACATAAGCAGTAGTAACATTAGTACTAGTAGTACTAATATATACTAACAGTAGTAACTATGTACTAGCAGTCTTAACTTTACCACTAGCAACACTAACTACTTAGCATATATTTCAATCTTTAACTCTGAGCAGTCTTAACTTTAACAAGTAGCAGTAACTTAATACTAACAGTACTAACTTTTACTAATAGTAGTAACTAGCAGTAGTAACTTTATACTACCAGTACTAACTACTTAGCATAATTTTCATTAGTATCATCAACAGTACTAAGTTATGCTTGACAGCACTAATGTATACCTGAGCAGTAGTAACTTTAAGAATCATCTTGAAATCTTTAAGTCCCAACAATCCTCCTCTAAACTTGTTGTTCATCATATGAATCTTCAAGTTTCTTTGTTAAAAGTCCTCATCGCTATCAGGAAGATGCATTTAAACCTTTTATTGACCGTTTTGCTGCTTTACCATAAGCTTGAGTAGTTAGTAGCACATCTCATTCTAATAATCAGCTTGAAGTTTCTTGTTAAGCATATTTGTGATTGTGATTGGTGTGAGGGGATATCTCTTTTCAACTAACATAAAGATGTGTACATTTTCAAACCTTACAAAGTGCAATCCACATGAATCATACAACTTCCAAATAGTCACTTTGTATCCTTGTAGATTTCTCCATACATCACTCTTTATGTCTGGTTCAAACATGATTTTTAAATCACCCCACAACACTCTTTCATGTTCATCTTCAGACCTTGTATTTCCATGCTTTGTTTCGACCAACTTCCAAAGAGTTTCCAAGTCTTCTTTGTCAATACCCTAAAGTATCCTGATCATAGAAGAATATCTCTTGGAACTTCTATCAACTCTTATCAATTTATAATGTGCCATTATTCCTTCTCTAATAAGCTTATATTCAACAATCACTGGTGGTTTGCTAGCAAGTGGTATAGCATCAGTTGCTATATCATCATCTTTGACTATCACCAGATGATTTTTTAGCTCAACTTCATTATCTTTTTCAACTTCTTCATTCTCATTAGTCTTTTGTTTCTTAGACTCATCAGATTCCAGTTTATCTCCTGCTCTCTTTGCACTACTATCTTGTGCAATTTCTATCTTGTTAGAACTGCTTTCATCCTTCTTTCCACTAATTTCATGAACTTCTGAATTCATAGTTACAAAAGAATTTACTCTCTTTATCTCCTTATCAAACAGCTTTTGGATTTCATCATAGCTTTTTCCCTTTAGCTAATTGTGTTTATATCCACCTATATGCTTAAGATAGACAGACATTTGATTTCTCTTTTGTGCCTTGGTAGGAGGTCTATTTCTCTTTTCTTGTGCTCTTAACGTAGCAAAATGTTTTCTCCACGTCTCCATGAATTCCATAAATAGTTTTGCCTTCTCCTCATCTGTCAACTCCTCTTGCTCTCTTATTTGGAGTCTCTCAGCTAGCAATCTATCAGCCTCAATCATAGCTTGTGTATTTTCCCATGATTTTAATCAAAGCTATGTTGACTTCTTTTTCCTTTTTCCTTGCCATCTTCTCTTCTTCTATAAGTTCAGCTTGTAGATGAGCTTCAAGATTTCTTGCCATTTCTTCATCAAGAGCAACTTGATCTTTCCTTTTTAAAGGTACTTCAGGCTCAATCATTATTGCTTTGCCTTTGTCCTTAGTCTTTGAAGGTTGTGATGCTTGTAAAGATGATGTTGTTGTTCTAAATTCACTTGGCTCTTGAACTACAACCCCTCTAGCCTTGGGTCTTGTAGTTGTTGTAGCAGTAGTAGTAACAGCTTTAGGTTTAGCTGCTTTGATTTTAATAAGAGTTTGAGCCAAAGTTAGTACATCAATAACTGTTGTTGGAGTACTGGTAGGAGTAATTTCATCAATCTTGGCAGCAGTAACTCCTTCATCAGCAGTAGTAACTGGGATTGTAGGGGTAGCACTATCTTTGACACCAGTACTAACCTTTCTTTCATCAATTTTTTCACTTTTCTCTTGTTTCTCACCAACTACCATATCCACAAACACCTCATCATCATCATGAAGATCATCTATATCAAACATTTCTACATCATCTAACCTCCCCTAGGTTTCATCAATAACTTTTATCCTCCCCTGTTTGGATGCATCTTCCTGAGCACCCAAACTTTCCTTATCTTCAAAGGATTCAACCCTGCTAAATTCACCAACTTTCCTTAATCTTTTCAACCCTGTAGTTCTTGATTTCTTTTTCCTTTCTAACTTTTAGACCCTCTTCTTTAAACCAGCAATCTCTTTTGCTTGAGCATCCTTTGCTGTTTCCAAATCAAGAACCTATTTTTGTAAGTTGGTACACAAAATCATTAATTCTGTTAGTTGCATTTTATCCTCACCACTAAAAAGTGGATCATTGGAAGGTATAGGAACACTGTCATCAGGATGTGTCTCATCTTGAGGAACTTTAGTTTCCTTCCTCTGTTTTCTCTTAGACTGCTTCTTCTGAGGTCTAGAGGATGATGGTTGAGTAGTAATAGGTGTCTGTTGAGAATCAGTAGGAATGCCTGAATCTACACCCTCATCTTGAGTAGCTTGAACCATCATTGTTGCAAACAGGGGTCTTACTCTTCCAGAAAAATCCTTTCCTTCTCCTTCATATTGGCAAAGATTTTCTTTGTGTGTGAGGGGTTAACATAAATCTTTTTGTGATGTGACATATCCCCAAGCTATTGATTGATAAACGCTTGTACAAAACATGGATACATAAGAAATTTAACCCCTCCCTTTAAGTGCTTTACCATAGCATCAAAGATATACTTAGAGAAATTAAATTTTTGGTTTGTGGCCAAGCAGATGATTGTAGAGGCCATTGTGCTACTGAATTCATTCCATGCAGTGGTTTTGGCACTAAGGCATTGTGTAATAGTATGAATTAAAAACTTACATTGTGGAGAAAAGAAAGCTTTATAAAATGTAAGCCTTTGAGAAGGTTTTTCATACCCCATCCGTGCCAGTTCTTTAAAGATAGTAGCAGTCGGCAAACAATCAATACCACCAGCATCTGCTAAGTGAAGATCACTTCTAATGCTTGACTCTGTGATGATCACCCTATTTATCAACTAGGGCTTATAACTGACATTCACCATTGATAGTGTTTGCCTTTACTGTTGCCCAAAACTGTTAAATACAAGATGTATAGATGATTGGATTAATTGTTAAAGCATAATGAATTTGGTTAGCATTCAGAAAATCGATAATTTCATGAAACCCATCACTTTCAAGAAAAGTTAGTATCAAGAAAAGTTAGGGTTTACATTGTGTTGTGAGTATCAAGAAAAGTTAGGGTTTACATTGTGTTGTGATTAGATGATTAAAGATGAAATTGACTTAAGGTTTATGTTTAGAGAGTGTTTGAATGATTGAAATCGAATAAAGAATCAAATGAAACCCTGAATCAAAGTATTTATAAAAGCACCCTCAACAGTAAGAACTTGAACTAGCAGCACTAAATAATGCCTAACAACATTAGCTTAAATTGATAGCAGTAACTCAATAGCATCAACAAAAGCTTAGCAGCACTAAGATATACCAGCAGTAGAAATTTTATGCTTGGCAGTAGTAAGTTATATTACCAGTATTATCCTGAGGCTAACAACAGTAAGTTTGAGCTACTAGCAGTAATCTTCAGTTTCATTCCAAAAAGGACTTCAATCATCAATTAGTTCTTCTTACAAGCTCTCTTTCTGTTTTTATGCTCACAATATCTCTTAATTCTTTTTCCTCACTATTTCACACAGACTTTGTACACTTTGCCATCAATTCTAATAGTTTCATATTGTCCTCTCCACTTCCAAGTGTGTAACCTCTTAAGATAGGTGGATCACTAAACTATTTAGATGTAGTCTCAAACATAGTTTGAGCATCTACACCCCCTAATATAGTATCTTGGCACCTGGAACCACTACCTAAACCAATCTCTAAGGACTTGATCCATTAAGTGTTGCCATGGATTGGGTCCTATTGATGTTACCACTGTCTTGCTCTGCTTCTAAGCTAGAAGCAGTAGTGGCAGCCTTTTCATTCTGTCACCCAACTCCTTATAGACAGCCTCATCACCAACCGTTATAGGGGGGCAACTAGACTAAGGTATCTTGGTGTCCCGACCTTTTTTGACATGCCTAGATGTTCTTGATTCTTTTTAATACACTTTTGATATTACATATCCTTCCATTCATGCTTTGACTATATATTAAAATAAGAAGCCTCCCCTCAAACAATGCTTTAAGGGGTAAGAATTTGCTCAACGGCTGTAGCCTTGGCTCTTATGACATCCCAGCAGTACTATCTTTTGCCTGGCAGTATTAATTTTATCCCTAGCAGTATTAAGAGATGTCTAATAGTATTAACTATGTCTTTAATAATTATATAACAACATGCCTCTATTCATCACAAGTACACTATAAAAGACTAGATAGACATGTGAGAATTCATGAGGATCCATATTTATGCATAACCCATGAATAAAAGTTAAAAACTGT
>BQNB010098950.1:0-25038 GCA_026074375.1 Tanacetum coccineum
AGCATATTTATCTCAGGAAATTGAGCAACTTATGGCATGGTGTGGCACATAATTTAATATGGCTAAATTCTTATCATTCAAATTTTAAGTTTTTAGATTTTGGGATCTCTCTTTTGTAAAACTCTGATGAATAAATGAATGATAACTAAATTTTCCAAAACGTCTTATAACAACCCGCAATTTTCTTAAATGTAAATATCCATCTATTAAGTTAGATGATGTACAATCTATCAGTTATATATGAACTCACCTTTTTTAGGGAAATTTTTCGCTTTATTACATTACATTACTTTGACAATATCTTAATATGCAATATATCCTGCATAACTAAAGTTAACAGACTCAGGCAACCTACATATGACAATCCTATCTTCATATATGTCAAGCAATCATCATAATATATCAAGTCAATATCACAATATCATTATTACAAAGTACATTACTCATATGAGGTATCAATTACAACATCATATCAAAATAGGCTTTAAACCATTTTCGGATGCCCTAAACCCTAACTTTATGGAAGGATTAACTCTTAAAATGAATGTACAAGCTACTATACTCATTTTACAAGATGTAAACCCTAAATATTCTATTCATAAGCTTTCATACATCTTTTTGCACTCAAAACCCTAATTCAAAACCCTAAACCCTAAAACCAAGCTAGTTTCTAAGCCATGACATGTTTCTTGGCTTTTATCCATTGTAAACCCAAACCAACACTCAAATAAGTTGTAAAAGCTTATTTTACAATCATATCAATCCTATTCAATCATTATCTCATCATTACTTCATCATTTTACCTCACTTGTACGTAAAATATATCCTAGAAACCCTAAATGTACCTAATTGGTTCATTTAACCCGTTTACTTGTTTTAAACCATTCTAATCCCAAATAACCAACCAAGGGCCATTATAAACTCATAAAATGAGTTTACAAATCATTATCTATCATTAACTTGGCAATGTGCAAGAAATCAAAGCCTAGAAAACCTTAACGAATCCAAAAAACCCTAATTATGCCCTAATTGTAACTTTGACCCATTTTCTCAATTTCAAACCATTATAACTTAAACCAACGACCAAACTTCATTAATAATACTTTATATAAGCTCTAGGATTTGTATTCCATCATTCTTAATCAAAAGTATGCAAAATATAAGCCAAGAAAGTCAAGAAAACCCTAAATGAGCCCTAGTTGAACCCGTACTCCCATTTCTTCATTTTAAACCCGTTTTAACCCAAACCAATTGCTAATCTTTGCTAATTACTTTAATCCTAGACCTTAACAACCTATTTCATCATTCCTTAATCATTTATAATACAATGTACCTTGTTAAAACCTTTGAAGAACCCGTTGAACCCAAAATAGACCCGATTTACTTCTATGACCATTTTGACCCCTCTAAATTGCTACCAAGTCCAAATAACCAATGTGAACCTCTTCTAGAATCATAGTAGCAGCTTATGCACCTACTTGGACCAAGCCTTGGTCAAATTTGAGAAGCACATGGCTTGCTTTTGTCCTACTTCAGCCGCGGCATACCCCAATCCCAAACACCTCACCAAAGCTACTTCCTAGCTTATACACCACATCTACTAGCTTCTCCACATCCCTACCTAGCTTGTACACATGTCCCATCTCAGATTTCAAGCATACCTTAAGCCTTAAGGGTCCTTTACCTATAAATAGGAGCCATAACACTTCATTTTTCTTCATCCCCCACTTCCTCCTCTATAACCCTTCATAGAAGCAATCCTTTGCTCTAATAGATCCTAAGTGATCTTAAGAAGTCTCAAGTACAGAAAGGAAGCAAAAGAAAGCAAGAAACGAAGCCCGAGAGTCGTTACTCTAGCCGTACGAAGCCGAAAGTCCCGATTCTGACCCGTTTCCACCATTTTTGCTCCTTGAAGCTCAAACCCAGGTTTTGAATGTTCTACTTCTGCTCCTACACCCTTATAATGTTCATATGATCCTAAAATCATAATATAAAGCTTTGAACTCAAAAACCTAAGTGTTATGCCTTTTTGATCCAAAACCGTACACCCGAAACCCTAATTTCATGTTTTTACTTAAACTATGGGTTAAACTTGTAAACTTTTGTTATAATATATCCTAGCATGCTTAACTAATGTTAAAATAACCACTTTATTGATTAATGAAGGAATTTGAACTTAAAACCCACGCGTTTACGTTTTGAAACCCTAATTTGACCCGTTTTACTTCCTAGCTTAACGAATCATTAAATTAAACTTGTGTTATGTTAAAACTTCATATTTTAGTTTATTATAACTTATAAATGTCTAATGAAATGTTAAAATAAGCTTGCATGGCAATTGACATGTTTTGTAATTAAACAACCATGCAATGGTATATAACGTACCTTAATGAAACATATAACAAAAAGGGACTAAAAATGTCATTTTACTAAGTTATAAAACTATAGGGCTCTATATATGTCACTTTACAAATTCCCAGGTTTACCTTGGTATATCTATTAAAAAGTTGAAGGACCAAATTCGTAAAGCAAACCCCTAGGGGACATCTTGTAATTTTCTAAACCCCAATGTTCTAAAAAATGTAACATTTGAAAAAGAATAAAATCATGTTTAAAACTTAACCAGGCATAACTTTAATTAACGTCTTGTCCGTGCTTAACAATATCCAGATATTGAATAAAACGCTTAAAACCAATCATTCCGGAAGCTATATTTCCTACAATACAAGGAGCTTCATATTAAGGGAGTTTCATCTTGGTATTACGTTCTGACGGAGTTGTTGGTTTACGATTTAAAGTGCCCTAGCTCACTCAGAAACTTTTTACTGAATGACTTCCAGAATTATGATGGCCCGAACGGTGATCTAATAATTCCTAAACTCTTCAAATCAATACCTCTAACCTCTTAAACAAGTTCTAAAAGTACAATCTTCCCTAAGATACTTGACATATTCTACTCAGTTGTGTGACGTGCTGGTCCTAATATCATTTTACTATATCAACCTTCCCTGGTAAGTTGTGATAAAGGTCGTCGTCGCTTTCATTACAGAATATTATACATCAACCTACCAAGGTGACGTTCATAACCCGCCTTTGACTTATTTACTGATTTATAAACCCGCGAGGGGATACAGCTTGTTATACAAACTCTTTCAGACAAACTCTTTTAATCTTATAACAATGTGATTACTTTTCAATGACTTAGTGAGTTCATAGCCTCACTTTTAATCTCTTTAATTATTTCATAAACCCGTGAGGAGGATACATGCTATAAAGTACGAATACAAGTTACATGCTATTCTGACATATCATTACAATTGCTGCCGAAGTTATCTATCCTACAAGTCGTTAAATTTGACTTCAAGTTGTTAAATTGACTTTGGATATTAATGTGTTAGTTTCATAAATCCTACAAGTCATTAAATTTGACTTCAAGTCATTAAATTGACTTTGGATATTAATGTTAGAGTAATAAATCCTACAAGTCGTTAAATTTGACTTCGAGTCGTTAAATTGACTTTGGATGTTAATATGTTGATATTATGAGCTCTTCAAGTCGTTAAATTGACTTTGTATGATAATGTGTTGGTGACATGAGAACAAGACCAATCAGACCAAACAAGGCAATAACGGGATAATACATTGTTACTATGATTCATTGCGACTATTACTAATAACGGGTATATAATAACATGACCCAAGATCATAACAATATCATTTTCATAATAATTGTGTTTATAACAAATTATTATCCATTACTTGTATTCAAACTGTTTATATCAAACCTATGAATTTCACTCAACCATTGTGTTGACTTTTTAGCATGTCTATCCCAGGTAATTGAGCAAGTTGCGGCACGGAGTGGCATGGACTCGAAGATGGCTGAACTGTTATCATTCAAACATGATGTTTTAGATTTTGGGACCTGCCTTTGTAAAACTCTGATTTGAAATGAATGATAACGTATCTTTTGAATAAACGTCTCTTTTAGGTCGTTTTCTATGATTATGATTGTTGTATCCATGAAGTAATACCCCAGATTAGCTTCCGCTGCTATATTGTAAAAATGGGGGTGTTACAGATTGGTATTAGCGCCATGGTTATAGAGAACAAGGTCAAAACCTTAACTATAACCACATTTCTTTTTCAGCCATCAAAGTCCTCCGTGCCACTACATTCCGGAACAAGTATGTAAATATACATATCTATTATACTATTACATAAATAACTTATGTTATTTATAAACTAGGTTGTTAACAGAACGATGTCTTCTCCCAATCACTCTATTTCCAACATTGAGGATGCTTTTTCCTCTATGAATATTCTTAACTATACTTCGGCTTCAGCAGGAAGCAATTCTTTTAACTCTTCGGAAAACGCTAAAGATAATATAATCACCACCAAGTATTCCTATCTTTCTATAATAATCCTGTTTGAAGACCGTTACAAGCATTTTATGCTAAAGAATTACCAAATTCATCACCAGATCCATATTACTCCACCAGTTTTTTGATCCCTCTCCAGTATTACCACCATCACTACTAATTGATACCCCGAATATTTCTTTGTTCCCGAAGAACTATTAACCACCAAGAATCGAATACCATTCCTTCCCATCATCTTCCTCAACTACTTTATCTAATTCATCTCGGAATCCAATACCATGATTTTGATATCACCATCTTCCTCGAGTTATAACTCCTACCTCCACTTCAGATATTTGAAATAGGGAAATGTACAAGTTAAGAATGCATTAAAACATCACAGAGGAACAAATCGAAGATACTGACATTATTTAGACGAACTCTCTTTTTCACCGAAAACAAAAAAAAATAAATAATAAACTTGAGAAAGATGGAAGAAAGACGGTATTAATGGTAACAGACTAAAGACTGAACTCAAGGGAAAACCGACTCAATTATCAAACTTCCAAAGAAGCAGTTAGGGCAAAAGGATAAGATTGCCTTTCCTCCTCTTTACAGAATTTTCCGACCTTGAACAAATCATGAAATATCCAAGCTCGTCACCAAACAAATAAGAAAGATCTTTAGGATGTCATCTACCGGTTCAAAATCAACAAACTCTCAAACTAGTTTTAGCTTTATCCTAGCCACGGGATGTGTGGTATAAATAAAAACGCTTGTCAAATTTTGACTATGTACAGTAAGAAGGCAAGTTATTTATAAAGGCAATCCCGTTTCGTATCTTATTGTTTCCAACTTATCGCTCTTTCATCATCATTTCCCCCAATTGCATCATTATCTCCGTCTTCATGAATCATACCATAACTTCTAAGTGCTTAAAATCCAAAAATAAGCATTTCTCTAAGCATTTTAAGCATCACATTTTCTTTAAAGTATTACCTTTCTAAACTTGTGATGTCATTCTTACTACATGTTCTCTTATGTTGATAGAATGTCTCCCAAAAGAAACGTCAACATCCCGAAACACCGCCATAACTTTAGATGCCATCTGACAACTGATTACTGAACTTACTACATGCCGTGAAGCACAGACCTAGCCATAGCAAGTACTATTAATCCCAACCAAGAGCGAGAGCGCGAGGCGATACTCCTACATAAAAAATGGAAACTAAAAAGAGTTTATCAGCTGCAACCATTCTACTTTAATGGTACATAAGAGGCAGTAAGCCTTATTCGCTGGTTTGAACGAACTGAATCAGTATTCTCACGAAGCAGATGTGCTGAGGAAAATAAAGTAACATTTGCTACTGGTACTTTAACTAATGATGCCTTGTCCTGGTGGAATGCATATGCCCAACCTATGGGAATAGAGCAAGCTAATCGAACCACCTGGACTGAGTTAAAAAGGCTTCTGAAGAATAAAGTTTATTGTCCCCCCCGGACTGAGATCAGAAAAAATGGAAGGGAACTTACAATCTGAGTGTAAAGAGAAATGATTTAAACCCTATGTTAGAAGATCCAAAATTAACCACCGTTGTGTCCAAACATGGTGCCAAAAAATGAGAAACTCTTGGAAGCTTTTATCGGAGGTCTACCTCGATGCATTGAAGGAAATGTTACTGCCTCGAAACCTCAAACTTTGGAGGAAGCCATCAACATATCCAAGAGGTTAATGGATCAGATAATAAAACGTGAATCAATCAAAAACCAATAATCATAAACGAAAAATAAAAGATAAGAGAAACACCTTCGACAACAACAACAACTATCCTAAATACCACCACTTCAACAATCACAAAAATGACAACTACCAAAATAACCACAACAATCAACAACCCTAAAAATAGATTACCCACCACAGCAAATAGAAGACAAGGAAACCTACAAACTTATAACGTAGCCACCAATGGATATGCTGGAAACCTTCCCTTATGTAAGAGATGTAGACTACATCACACGGGACCTTGCAGTGTTAAGTGTCAGGTTTGCAACAAGATAGGTCACCAGACCAAGTACTGCAAAAACAACAGGGCTACAAGAAAGCATACTTAGAGATGAGCTTGCCACTCTAGAAACAACTCTCGAAGATATTCAACTCTCATCAGAATCTTCTTCAATCATCAAGCTACAATCCTTGTCATTTGTTACTTTTAGAAACCTGCTACGAGATATGTAGCATAAGTATCAACTCTTTTAGAGTTTCATATGTAAAGTTATCCATGAATTAATAAAGTGATAATTCCATTACATCTTATTATCTGGTGGTATCAAAACTCGTCAATTCTATCATGTTCAACTCTGAATACTCTCCTCATACCTTTGAAACATAAATTATCATCCTTGATTATATGGGCGTCAGTACCATCAACATCTCAATATTATCTAACAATTCATGATCATATCATTTTCTACACTATGTCATATCATGTTTTTATGCTTAGGTAAGACGATTTATGATCATCTTATTGAAATGAATTAGAATGCTTCTTCATTTGAATAAGGAAATTATAAATCCCTGAACTATGAATTTATAAATTCTCAGTTACAAGAAGTTGGACGCTTCTTTTTGTAAGTGACTAATTATAAATAAGTAGGCTTAAGTATATAACATACGTACAAACAAGTTTCTTTTAATCCGTTTGTACAAACAATCCCTTAATCATTATCCTTATTACCTTCATTACTACCTTCATCATCTATTCATTTCAAAATCTGTATCTTACGTGATTAGCAACTCCCTTACAAATTCATAATCATTCCTTAACATTACTCATTCCATGATCTTCGTATACTAAAATTCTTTGTTATATTCTGCAACGTAATAACAAGAAAACACACAAGAATCTATGCAATGTCAAATGATTTCAATACCACTAGGTATGAAAATTTTGACAAAGACTTGTGATAGCATTCTTATTTGATGTTGACTTTTAAAGGTTAATGAATAGCGATTCCTTACAATCACAATAGTGCAGCGAAAGCATGGTGGGCCTATAACCCACAGGTTTCATAAATCGAAGTATTTCATCCACCCAGGATCAATCAAGATCTGGAGAAATTCTATTAGCTATCATCAAAAAGGTGTGGTCTTGAAAATAAGTAGACGTGTGAAAGGAGGTAATTATAATTATGGTGCGCAACATAATTATAAATGCATCACACACGTGGACTTGTAACCATGATTAGCCTAACTTAAATTCATGCTCGGTACTATCATCTATTCAATTCAACTTTTAGCTAAATCTCGGGACGAGATTTCTGTAAGGGGTGGAGACTATAACAACCCAAGAATTTTCATCAAATGCAAAACCTATTTTACTATTATCACAATTGTACGGGGAAATTTTTCGCTTTATTACATTACTTGTATTGTCAATGTCCTAGGTATGTCCATAACTAAAGTAGATGAGCTCAAGCAACCTACTATGGGCACTCCTGTCTTCATATATGTCAAGCAAACAACACAATATGTCAATCATAATATCATATCCTATTACAAAGTACATTATTCCTATATGTACCATTTCCGCAACGTTTATATCAAAACGGCCTCAAACCGTTATCATATACCTCCAAACCTAATCTCATGAAGGGTTAACCCCATAAATAATGCACAAGCTACTAAAGCAATGTAAAAGTAATATGATATCTCATTTGAAATATAATATCTCTTCAAGTCAAAGTACAAGTCTCTAAAAGCTCAATGTACAAG
This sequence comes from Tanacetum coccineum, assembly GCA_026074375.1. Classification (NCBI taxonomy): domain Eukaryota; kingdom Viridiplantae; phylum Streptophyta; class Magnoliopsida; order Asterales; family Asteraceae; genus Tanacetum; species Tanacetum coccineum. Next base: position 8,137 of record BQNB010098950.1, read on the forward strand.
TCATTAAGCATGATCTCTAAAATAGCCGTTTTACCTCCGTTTTTATTCTAATTTCTTCACCACCACTTAAGCAAGACACTACACTCATTCTACAATATATAAACCCTAAATATTCTATTCATAAACTTTCATACATCTTTATGCACTCAAAACCCTAATTCAAAACCCTAAACCCTAAAACCGAGCTAGTTTCTAAACCATGACCTGTTTCTTGGCTTTTATCCATTGTAAACCCAAACCAACACTCAATTAAGTTGTAATAACTTATTTTACAATCATATCAATCCTATTCAATCATTATCTCATCATTACTTCATCATTTTACCTCACTTGTACATAAAACATATCCTAGAAACCCTAAATGTACCTAATTGGTTCATTTAACCCGTTTACTTGTTTTAAACCATTCTAATCCCAAATAACCAACCAAGGGCCATTGTAAACTCATAAAATAAGTTTAACTATTCAACATCATCATTACTGGGCAAATGATACGAGAAATCAAAGCTTAGAAAACCTTAACGAATCCAGAAAACCCTAATTATGCCCTAATTGTGATTTTGACCCGTTTTCTCAATTTCAACCCATTTTAACTTAAACCAACGACCAAACTTCATTAATAATACTTTATATAAGCTCTAGGATTTTATTCCATCATTCTTAATCAAAAGTATGCAAAATATAAGTTAAGAAAGTCAAGAAAACCCTAAATGAGCCCTAGTTGAACCCGTACTCCCATTTCTTCAATTCTAATCCGTTTTAACCCAAACGAATTGCTAATCTTTGCTAATTACTTTAATCCCAGACCTTAACAACCTATTTCATCATTCCTTAACATTAATAATACAAGTACCTTGTTAACACCTTTGAAGAACCGCCGTCGAACCCAAAAATAGACCCGATTTTTCTTCTAAGACCATTTTGACCCCCTCTTAAATGCTACCAAGTCCAAATAAGCCAATGTGAAGCCTCTTCTAGACTCATAGTAGCAGCTTATGAACCTACTTAGACCAAGCCTTACGGTCCAATTTTAAAAGCACATGGCTTGCTTTTGTCCTACTTCAGCCGCGGCATACCCCAATCCCAAACACCTCACCAAAGCTACTTCTTAGCTTATACACGACATCTACTAGCTTCTCCACATCCCTACCTAGCTTGTACACATGTCCCATCTCAGATTTCAAGCATACCTTAAGCCTTAAGGGTCCTTTACCTATAAATAGGAACCATAACACTTCATTTTTCTTCATCCCCCACTTCCTCCTCTATAACCCTTCATAGTAGCAACGTCCTTCTCATATGAATTCCTAATAGATCTTAAGAACCTCAAGGTACGAAAGAAGCAAAAGAAACCAAGAAACTAGCCCCGAGAGTCGTTACTCCTACTCTAGCCGTACGAACCGAAATCCCGAATCTGACCTGTTTCCCAACATTTTTTTGATCCTTTGAAAGCTCAAAAACCAGGTTTTGAATGTTTACTTCTGCAACTATACATACCCTTAAAATGTTCATATGATCCTAAATATACTCTTATTAAAGTTTCATAACTCAATCATGCCTCAACTTTCCATATGATACATAACCCGTACACCCCGAAACCCTAATTTCGGCTTTTTCATAAAACTAAATGTTATAATAAATATTGTTATAATCTATCCTAGCATGCTTAACTAATGTTAAAATAACCACTTTATTGATTAATGAAGGAATTTGAACTTAAAACCCCGCGTTTACGTTTCGAAACCCTAATTTGACCCATTTTACTTCCTAGCTTAACGAATTGTTAAATTAAACTTATGTTATGTTAAATCTTCATATTTTAGTTTATTATAACTTATAAATGACTATTGAAATGTTAAATTAAGCTTGCATGGCAATTTGGACATGTTTTTGTAATTATAATCCATGCAAGGGGTATATATCGTAAAATTCATAAACTTATAACTAAAAGGACTAAAAATGTCATTTTATCAAAGTTATAACTATAGGGGTCTATTATGTCACTTTTTAAAGTATAAGGTTTACTTAGTATATCAATAAATATTGAAGGACCAAAGTCGTAAAAATGCAAACTATAGGTCCTTATAAACAGGATCTCAATGAGCCTTACACGACTTATAGTCCTTTGAATGAATCCAAAGATACTATGAGAGACAATAACTGTGAATATAAATATTGACGCGGAATATCAATACCTATACCAAGATGAACACAAGAACGAATACCAAACTTGCTATTACTATTACTATTTGACTGTGAATACTCAATCAACTCATATCTTTTCAATACTATTCTATGTTCCTTTTATAAACTTAAGGAACCCTAAACGCGTTAAGAGATAATGCTTATCTCTTCCTAGATTAACGCTAATTGATAACTATTACTATTATTACAACAGACTTAACTGTCTGGTCAAACAGTATTAACTTTAATACTGTCAGACTTAAGTTAATGCTGGCAGACTTAACTTGCTTTACCAGACTTAACTTCTATACTAACAGTACTAACTATTCAGCTATCAGTACTAACTATAACTAACAGACTTAACTTTAATACTAACAGTATTAAGTCTGTTTACAATATTTTCCTAACAATCCTCCCCTAACTTGATCTTCATTCATGAACTTCAAGTTTCTTTGTACTTTGGCTTCACTTTGGGCTTTAGAGGATTGTCTTGAACTTCTGTCTTCAAAATAATATGTCTTTAAGTCTTCAAATCTTGACAGCAACTAGTCTTCATAGCACTCCAATCTTGACTGCAACAAAATATAGTTTTTGGCAAACTACCAGCCATAAACGGATTTGTTGTGTCTTTACCATGAGCCGTTTGCTATGGACTAGCCAATGTTTAGGTTTGTAAGACCATGGTACATTGATAACCATATGATTTTGAGCAAATCATCAGCTATAAACGGATTTGATAACTCTTTACCAGCTAGCCGTTTGCTCTGGAGTAGCCATGCTTCAGTATAAATACTATGGTGCATTGAATACCATACAATTTTTGGTAAATTGTCAACCATGTTTTGATGTGGGAGTTTCTTTTGATGGTAAGTAAAACTAGAATTATGTTATAAAATGTATATAACGCTGAGTGAGAGTGTTGGATATCTATATAGCAAGTTTAAACAGCTAAGGTTTTTTGATTTCTGTTGCAAATAACCAACTGTATTGGATTAATGAAGGAATGTGAACTTAAAAAACCCGCGCGTTTGCACGCATGTTTTGCAATTTCTAATTGAACCAGTTTTTTTTCATACATTAACGAATAGTTAAATTAAATCTTGTGTTAGTAGTTTTAAAACTTATTATTTTAGTTTTTTTATAACTTTTAAATGTCAATGAAAATGTTAAAATAAGCTTTGCATGGCAAGTGTGAGACACATGTTTTGTAATTTTTTATGTTTCCATGTGTTATCAAGGGGGTATATATCGTAAACCTTCTTGTTATCGTCGAAAACCTTAATGACCTAAAAGGACTATAATACTATACTACATGTCATTTTAAGATCCAGCAAGTTTATAACTATAGGGAGTTCTGTAATTAGTAGTCACTTTTTTCAAAGTCCAAGGATTTACTGGGTGATATGATCGTTTACAGTAATGTCTGACAGGTGACCTAATATCTGTCGTCAAACTAAATGCAAAACCCCAGGGGCTTACTTGCCAATATTTGTTCTAAACCCAGGTCTGTTGGTCGCTATAATGTACTTTAATTCATTTGTGAAAAAAAAAAAGTAAAACAAAGTAAAAAGATAAAAAAAAGTTTTATATGTATATAAATTCATGTTTTTTTTTTATTGTTAAAACTTTACCCAGCCGCGTAACGTGGTTACAATTAAGCTTTTCGGTCGTGATTAACCCTTGTTATGTCTCTGGGTCCAGATATTGATTAAAACGCTTAAAAAAACCAATCATCCGGGGAAGAAGGCTATCAGTAATAATGGTCGCAATGTACGCACGCTTTATATTGTATCCTAGGGAGCAAATCGAAACTTTTATATTAAGGAGGTCAGTGTATCATCTTGGTATTACGTTGGGCCGGTGAATGAGTTAGTTGGGTTTTTACGGGTTGTCAGTTATGATTAGAAGTTGCAGCCCTGCTCCTCAATCGTTTACTGGATGAGCTGTTTAGGAGTTGTTGCGTTCATGTGCGTGACTATCTTGAACTTTAGTGTGGTTGGCGCCGAACGTGGGTGTAGGTCATTGAACTATTGTTATTGTTATTTCTATCTTTCTTGCTCATAATTGCTTTAAAACTACTGCTCGTTCAATCGAAACTAATGATAACTCCTATAAACCAAAGTTGTGCGTTAGATAAAGTGACAAACTTTCCATTCCTTTAAGAGGAGCTGGTGACATATTGGCTGACTGGCTGGTTTTTTCGGTGACGTGGCTAGTCTATTATCATTTTACTATATTCAAACTTCCTTGGTAGTTAAGGATGATAAGTGATAAGGCTCGTCAGCGTTTGGACTTCGTTAGACTTCGCAGAGTATATTTTATTATCATTACTACCTAATGGTCCAGGCGTCTGAAGGTATCGCTGTGGCGCCCTTATTTTACTTATGGGTTTACATGTTTTATAAACCCGCGAGGGGGGGGCGGGAGCATGCTTGTTACAAACTCTTTTACTACTCGTTTGTCTAGTCTTATAAACATGTGATTTTACTTTTTCATGATCTGTGTGAGATAGTCATTAGGCACCTCAACGTTTTTAATCTCTTTAATTATTTCATAAACCCGTGAGGAGGATACTGACTTAAAGTACGAATACAAGTTGTACTTGCTGTTTTGACATATCAATTACAATTGCTGCCGTAAGTTATCTGATCCGCTACAAGTCGTTTAAATTCTGACTTAAGTTTGTAAATTGACTATGTGATATTAACGTTGTGAGGTTTCATAATCTACCAAGTCATTCAATTTGACTTCAAGTATTAAATTGACTTTGGATATATTAATGTTAGAGTAATAAATACTACAAGTCGTTAAATTTGACTTGGTAGTTAAATGGATTTGGATGTTAATATGTTGAATATTATGAGCGCCTTTGTCAAGTCGTTAAATTGATTTGTTGTTAATGTGTTGAGTGACATGAGAACAAGACCAATCAGACCAAACAAGGCAATATGGGTATAATACATTGTTGTACCTATGATTCATTGCGACTATTACGAATAACGGGTAAATAATATCATGACCAAGGATCATAACAATAATTCATTTTCTTGGTATAATTGTGTTTATACATTGTTTATACTCTATTACTTTTATTTCATTAACTGTTTATATCAAACCTATGAATTTCACTCAACCATTGTGTTGACTTTTTAGCATGTCTATCCCAGGTAATTGAGAAGTTGCGCGGAGCAGGTATGGTCTGGACTCGAAGATGGGGGCTGACAAACTGTTTATATGCAAACATGAGTTTTAGATTTTGGGACCTGCATTTAGTAAAACTCGATTGAAAGTTATGTTAACGTATCTTTTGAATAAACGTCTCTTTTAGGTCGTTTTCTATGATTATGATTGTTGTATCCATGAAGTAATACCCCAGATTAGCTTCCGCTGCTATATTGTAGAAATGGGGGTGTTACACGAATTCCTAAAGATCTAAAGGCGAACCTCAAATTTTTAAGGTAAATTTTAAGGGTTTTTGTGCTAGTCATACACATTCCTATCCATGAGACGCTATTAATACTTGGTTTTCGTCAGTATGTGTCATAAAAAAATTTAAATTTGGTTCAAAATTGCCTTTTTATGCTATGTTTTGATATATTACCTATCATTTTAAGGAACAAGCAAATGGCAATTGAAAGAATAGTTTCTAAGACTTATTTTCCCCCTATACTTAAGTTGAACATTTTCCCCAATATTCTATAGAAGTACCCGTAAAAATAAATAAAGGGATAAGAAAACAAGGAAAAGAAAATAGTACTCCCCTAGTTTTCTTAATAATGGAGAAGAAACATGCGATAACTGGTTAAATCGTCCTCCAAGAATCATCCAATGAAACTTCCTAAGAATTTCCAAGCTTCTTCTCATCAAATATAACATGTAATCAAAGACAAAGACAACTACACCAAGCATAAAATTGGCGGGATAGATATAAATTCAATGAGAGGTTAGGGTTTTGACTCTATGAAAACAGTAAAGATATGATGAGAGTAATAATGTAATCATAGGTTTATGAAGGTTTACAAAAGAATTACAAATTTTAAATATTGCGCATTTTATATTTCAGAAATACTAAAAAATTAAATTTTTACATTCCTGGAGACGCGACGTCGTCGGGTGTTAATCCCGACGCCGTCTCCAGTGTCCGGGAAAAATTCTTCTTCGTTTTTAATGAGAAATTTCCTGCACGTAATTTTATAAGTTAAATCTGAAGAAAGCACTTCATAAAAAACTGGAATTAATCGTTACAATCATATGACTCGAAAATGACGCGAATTAATCTAAACAATTTATTTTAAATATTTGAATTTGGTTCTTAAAAACCAGATATATTTCCCTACACTTGTTTTGTTGCAAAATACCTTTGATTACAAATAAGACGAAGTTAAAAACAAACAAAGCATGATTACAAAATTCATTCAAACATAATAAAACTAATAATAAAGAATTAAAACACACGACACCCTTAAATGCGGGAAAAATAAATTTTAGGTTGCCTCCCAAGAAGCGCTTTTCTTTATTTATGAGTCTTGTAGCTAGACTCGAAGTCACACGTTCTTACGTGACTTCTCCTTTGTTATCAATTCCTGTCACATATTCGGGTCCAAGCTTAATGGTGTCCCTATAAAACCCTTCTTCTAAGTCGGATGGCTTCTTACATCCTCTATCATAGTCATCTTCATTTAGTATTACTCTAGATGACAATAAATCGTGACTTTTGCTAGACAATCCCCTCTTCTTTAGGTCCTGATATGGCGTCTTAAAGGTGATTTCTTTAGTTCTGTTTGTGAAAGTCATTAACCCGTGTTTCCTATTTATAGCTAGGTAGGCAATTTCAATGAAGGGTCGTCCAAAGATCACATGGGACAAGCTAGGGTCGATGTTAGTCTCAATATTTTCCAAAATGGTGAAATCTATTATGTAACTCATATTTCCTACAAATACATGCATGTCCCTTCCTAAACCTATGAAATTTCTTCCCCTATACTCGTATCCATTTTTTCTAATAGAGTTATAATAGGCCAAAGACATGATGTTCATGGGTAGGTCAACATCAATATATGTGTTAGCCATGAATTTATGACCTATCATGCAGGGGATTTTAAGGTTTCTTGGGTCACTCTTTTTGATCTTAAAGTCATAATTAAGTGAGCATTTAGGCATTTCCTTAATCAACGATTCATAAATTGATTCCTTACTTGTGTCAACTAAATCTAGAGGTTCTTCAACATCTAACCTTTCAATTCCCTCGTCATCCTTGTTAAGCCCTAAATTATCAAAAGCAATTATGTCTTTCCGCTCTAGCAGTGGCGTATCTCTTCGTTCTTCAATGTATGCAATGGTGTTGGTGTCTTAGGGGTCGCCCTCTCTTTCTCGCTCTTCTTCCTTAGCCATGCTATCACGGGAGTTGTTTTGTTGCTTTGGATGTATGATGATAGTGTTGATTGAACTATATATATGGGTTGAGCATTGTGGGTCTTCAGTTGGGTAAGAACGGGCAAACAAAACTGAAGTTGTGGAGTTAATATTCAGTTTCCAGTTCTTAACTATGTCATTAGGGAGTGTTCGTACCATTCGATCGGTTATGGCCTTCAACACTGTGTCGATTTTGTTGGTCATATCACTTTATTTTTGTTTGAAATCGGCTTCAAATTTGGACAATCTAGCGTCTTGAGATGCCATGAAGTTGGATACCAATCCTTCTAGATTTGATTGATTGTTAAAACTTTGAGGATTGTTGTTGAAAGGACGGTTCGGGATCGAACCGTTGGGTTGGAACCAGTTAGGTGGGTTTGAAAAATTATTTTGGGAATTTTGGGGTTGTCTCCACCTAAGGTTTGGGTGACTTTTCCATGATGGATTGTAGGTTTCACCAATACTGTTTTGCTAGGGCTTAAAAGTGTACCATTTCCCTCCTGCTTCGTCGATATGCGAGGATGCATATTCAACAAAGGCTTGTTCGGGATCTTCCAGGCAATAATGAGTGTCATGGGGACCACTACAGATCTCACATGAGGTAGTGATTTTGTTCACTTGAGTAGGTTGCGTCGGAGCAAGATGAGCTTCCATCAAGCGTTGGACTTGATTCTCGAGCTCGATGAGGCGGCGGTCGGATGTACTCGGGACATCTTGAGGCAAAGAGATTGCCTTGACCGGCTTAGCAAAATCCCTTGGGTCGTTCCAACTTTCGTTGTCATAGAGGGAGAGGTCCTCTAATAATGCCCAGGATTCTTTGGCGTTTCTATCACGAAGCTTGCCACCGGCCGATTGGTCAATGGTTCGTCTTGTGACGGGATTGACATAGTTATAAAAGATTTGACTTGGAGCCAAAGAAGTAAGATAAGTATTCCAAAATGCTCAAGAGAGTTTATCAACTAGCTCCAGTTTATCAGAGATAAGCTGGTTTGAAAGCCATAAGCCCATCCTTTTCTGGTTTATCATCCAATAGCTTAAATCCACAATACTTAACCAACTGATATCAAATTGGACCAGCTTGTACAAATAAGCTTTGGAAGCTTATTAGTACAAGTAGAGAACTGAATTAAGATTTAAACAGCTTATGAAAACTTAAAAATAGCTTAATGAGTTTTGAGTAAATAAGAAATTAAAAATTAGAACAGGACAATGTAAATTAAAACTGACTTTTATTAATTCATAAAAAGAGTACAGAACTTGAATACATGAAAAATAAGCATAAAAATAAGCTGAAATTAATATTACACTACTCCTAAAATTAAATTACACTCCATTTTTTAAGAGAAACCTAAAACTATTTATATAAAAACTAAGAATCTTGGGTCTTGATCTTGTGTTTGTTGTGTGAGAGGGTCAAAGTCTTCAATCTCAGCCATCAAATAATCTTGGTCACCAAGTCTAGTAATCACAGCCATTGATTTTGTCCCATGTCCCTTCCACTAATCAGAAAACTTAGGATTGCCAACATGGCTTGTCTTCTTGCTGAGGTGGGGGTAGGGTTAAGGTTAGGTTAAGGTTAGGTTTAGTGTTTTGTCGGGTTGCAGGGTTGGATGATAGAGACGTTAGGCGGAAAAGGTATCAGGTTATATTGAGTAGGGGTTAGGGTACTAACGGGTGTAAAGAATAACTTAAGTTTGTTAGTCCCTAAAGGACTTGTGTTGAAATAGAAAAAGGACTAGAGTTGTAATAGACTAACTTTGTAAAAGGTTAAGGGTTAGGGTTTAGGTGTTTAGGCTTTGAAATGGGCTGGTTAAATATGTTTAGAACTTTATGCTTATAAGAGGCTTAAAAGCTAAAGGCTTATGATTGATTGCTTAATTGTTGACCCGCCCATTAACATTGGGGTTCGTGTTTGGACCATGCATAATATAAACTCTTTGGCTTCGACTTTGACTTTGACTTTGACTCTTTGACTTTTCACGCTCTTTCCATTCTCGTGCTCGGTTTTGTCGGTTTTTGCTTTGTTTTTGTTCTTTAGTGAATATCCGTTACCTACACAATATACAAAGTAAAACATACATATATTAGGCATTTTATGTCCGTTTTTGGTCATTTAGGCTCGTTTTTATAGGTAAAAGGTATGTGTAATTAAGCACATACCAAAATCCACATACAAAAAAAACATTGTCATCAAGAATCTCAATCCCTCTTGACTAATTACCTCAAAAAGTAGCTAAGTGTTTATCAAAGGGAATTAAAGAATCATTAGTTTTGAAAAGCCCCGTTTTGACCATTTTTAAATATTTACACTTATTACCACACATATTTTTGTTATTTTTCCTTTTTCTCATTTTTTTATACTTTTCTTTTTAAACAACTAACTAGAATGTATGGACTTTTGTTATTTTCATAACTTTAGGGTCATAGAACAAGAAGCACTTCAATCCTAAAATGACTAAAAAAAGATAAATTCATCGTCCCTGATTTTTCACTTGTCCCAAACCAAGCTTAAAAACGAAATCACCGTTAAATATAAGTTAAGATGCTAACACTACTCATACTTGTAACTTGTAAAATTTTCACTCCCGACAATTATTATATCTTAAGTGAATATGCTTATTTCGAATTTCAACTATGGATCAACCTTTTAAGAAAATTGTAATATTTTTATGCTTCACGTTCCACCCAAGAATTATGATTTTGAAAGCGAGATCATTCTATGTAGCGACTTTCTTCTCGGCACATCCCAGCCGAGACCGGCTTAGGTGACCAGGCTTTTGACACCCCACAGAGAATAGTATCGGAACTCATGGACCTTCGGTTTTAAAAACACTTAGGTTTCCCGTTAAATAAACAATTTATTTAGAAAAATCACAAGTTAAAATAGTCTTAGATCAAAAGCATGTTTAAATTTAAGAAAAAGGGATTTTTTCTATATTTATTAAATCACATATATTACACTTAATATAATTATGCATCATTTAAACTAAATAAATCATCGACCTTTTAGAAGGCTGCAACATCGGTTGTGAGCCGGCAAGATGCAGCAAACTTTTATCAGTCTCAGATAATTACTATGTGCCTTATTTAGAAGACTGCAACATCGGTTTTGAGCCGGCAAGAACTTTTATCAGCCCACAGTTTTTATTATTATTATTATTACCTTATTTTTTTAACACTTTATATCACCACGATATAGAGAAAAATTCTTTTTAGAAAATTTAAGTATAAATATGAACTAAGACTAAATAAATTATTGTTATCGACTACATAAAAAGGAAATCATTGATTTAAGTTTAATTTTCGAAAAGAGCACGTATTATTAGTCCGGTTAGAAGCTTATGGGAGAAAAGGCCACAAATTACACTTATGAGCTCTTAAGATTTCCAACTAATCCTTGCTTAGCATCTAACTCATAATTAACTCTATCATTTCTCGTTCTTCGCAAATTTAAAATCTTTAATAAACTGATTTGTGAATGCTTAATCAAGTAAACTAGCTTAGACAAGTTTATAAAGGTTGAGGGACAAAGCTAAGAGCTCAACACGCTTGATCGAGTTAAAATTTATTCTTATTCTACCTAGGAGGAAAGTCAACATTGTGATAAAACACTTATTTTATTATTGAAAATTTTTAAATTTTTTTTATTTTTTTGGTATTTTGGTGGTAAAAACAGGATTACATGAAAATAACGATTGCAGGCACAATTAAATCGATAGATCCCCCTCCCCCGCATACTAGAACTAAACATTGTCCTTAATGTTTTAAGAATGGTCTCTACGTAAATCTAAAGCCGTTTATTAAGTATGCTCAAAGATAAACGTCAGTCGATAAGATTTAGGATATTGGATTCCCATAATCATGCTAAGGATTGAAGCTAAAGTGAACGAAGGACAAAACCATGAGCACGAGAGGCTTCATAATCTGGGGCAATCCTGGACATACAACAAAAACTACAAAACACGAGAAAGGAAGAGGTGAGCCTCCTCACAACACACTTATTCATTACTACTATTATAATTATATTAGAATAAGCATGGGTTGCCACCCACGAAGGGCTTATTTTTGTTAACCGAGTCTTGAGCCTAACTCGATCCCCCATACTTAAGTTGGTCAAGGAGGATAGAAATGGAGAAACGGGGAATCCAAGATAGAAATGTGATAGTTTTGAAACTATCCCTTTAAATATATATAAATATAAATAATTATAAATATATAATAAGGATAATTATCAAAAAATCTCAATGTAGAAAATCCGAAAGTATGATTCCCGGGTCTTTTATCCCCAACGAGGAATGCAATAGAAAGTCGTTTGTCGGTTTGATAATTGATGTTTGAATGAAAAATATTTTGATTGGTTTTCTAAATCTATGGGAAATTTAATGCAATCTATACTAAAAATAATTAAGGTAACACAAATTTAAACTAAAAATGCAAACGGGAATCCTAAAAACGCGTCTAAATTATCAACTAAGTCAAAATTAAACCCTAAAAATGTAAACTTAGTTTCTAAACCTCTAAAGTGTCAAAAGAAAATTTTCTAAAAAGGAATGATATTTTTTTGACTTTTTAATAATTTTCTATGAATTAAAAACCTATTTAATCTACTTAAAATTCTAGAAAATGACAAATTAATTCCTAAAAATTCCAAAAAATGATTTTCTACTTTAGAAAAGTGTAAAATGTTATAAAAACTCAGAAAATAGTTTGCACTATTTTTATAATTAAACACTATTTTCTAAATTTAATTTAAAAAGCTAAAAATGAAATTTAAAATCTAAAAGTGATAAAAATGATCTTAAAACTTGTAAACCTAAAAATATTTATTCTAAAACTAAAAACTATTTTTTTGTATTTTTCTGAATTAATTTTCTATTTTTAAATGACTTTCTAAAAATTTAAACTTCGAAAAATGATTAAAATTAACAAATGAAGTTGGAAAAATCTGAAAATTTGCACAAAAGTCCTAAAAGTTGTAAAGAATGCAGGAAAAATAAGCTGGATAAGCCAGCTTAACAAATAAGCTACGAAAAAGCCAGAATAAGCTTCGAATTGTTAATAAGGAAAATGACCCAAAATGTTGTTAAATGAATTGTTTGTGCAAAACAAAACGGAAAAGACCCAAGGGCGCTTGTGTTAGCAGAGTGTGGTGTGTGAGAAGGTTTGGTGAGTAGGTTGAGGTCCCGAGTTCGAGCCCTGCTCACTCGGGACTTCCCCCAACTCCCAAATGTTTTTTTATTTGCCATTTTATTTACAACTTTTTAGTTAAGCTAACAATAAGCAACTTTTCCAAAAGCACTTTTTATATAAGCCACAAATAAGCATATAAATAAGCTAAATAAGTTGACAGGAAGCTTATCTTAAAAAAAAACTAAAACTGTTGCATTTTCTAAGGCAAATAAGCAAATGTAAAAGAGAGATAAGCTAAATCGGATAATAAGCTATACTTAATTAGCAACAAAGAACAAAAATAAGCATCTAAAAGGACTTAACCTAAGCTTAAAATGACAGAATACTTAAAAAGGAAAGCTGATAATACTAAAGTTTCAAAAGGCTAAAATGCAATATTCTCAAAATAAAAGCCTCTCTCCTAAATAAAATAAGCTAAAGTAAGCTAAAACTAACCTAATAAGCAGATATAAACCTAAATTAAGCAAAAATAATAAGCAAAAAGCATAGAAAAGGCAAATAAGCACTTATGCCAAAAACAGTCACCCAAATAAACCCAAGCCTTAGGGTGCCACCTTTTTGTGCTTAAAAATTAATCCCCCTAACCAGAACCTTATGGCTTTAAAAGGCTTATATTACCCTTAAAATTTGGAACAATAACTCTTAAATCAACAAGCAAAAGGAATTTGTAAACAAATATAAGCCAAGAAAAAAGCATATTTAAAAGGATGTCTACTCTGGATCTTAACACATTAAAAACTATAACTACTAAGCTTAGTAAGGATCAATTTAAGTTAAACTAAAATGACTCAAGTGTCAAAACTCATTTTTGACCCATTTTCACCCATGAAGACAGTTAAACCAAACACCCCCTTAAACATATTTTTACTAATTTTTACTTGATAACTTGATTTTTTATGAACAAACCCTTAAGACCAGATTATAAATAACTTATAACCAACCCAATGAGCATATTTTAACAACAGTTAAGCACTCAAATAAGCTGGAATAGATTATGCATTTTTATAAGCTAATATGATGACAAATTCTAAGAAACTTAAAACAAATGAAATCTAAGCACAAGCTGGCTAACATAAGCACCCAATACATGATTAAGTCAACAATCAACACATACAAACAGAAAAATAAGCAAGAATAAGAACAATAAACAATGCTACACGTAAAATATTAAAAATTAAGAGAAATAGAACTTACAAATCTCTTAGTCTTAAACAGGCAAACAACCTTATAAATACCGAATTTACAACACTACTTTGTCAAAAAACAATTTTTTTTTAAATATAAGCAAGTAGTGTCCATAAGCCCTTCCATTTATGGATTATCTTCCAAATAATTGTGGAATTGTAGGATGGATTTTTTTTGGTTTTTTTGGAAAAATTTTTTTCTAAGTACTTTAAAATATAAATTAAAATAGGTTGCTTATATGTTTCTATTTCGAGCTATTAAACAGCTTATACAAACTTTTACACAATCACGGATAAACAAAATTCAATTTACTTAAAAACTTCAAACTTTCATTAATACTAAAAATAGGTTACAAGGCTTGGAAAATAAAAGACAATAATTAAAATGACTTAAAAATAAGCTGAATATTAAAAAACTAGGTTAAAACTACATGCCTCATTCGGGCTTACAAAGACCTATTTATATAAAGACTAAGAAGATTCTTGGATGTGTGTTTCTTGTGTGAGACATAGGCATTGTGCTCATGCGTAGTGCTCAAGCTTCATCTTGGCCATATGAATTATTGAAGTGGACCCAAGTCATATTTAACTTGATCCTCCAATAATATTTACCATCTTTCTTAGACTAATGAAATTTATGGGATTGCCAAGGGGATTTAGCCAATTGTGAAGTAGGGTTAAGTTTTATGGATTTTGATATGTTTGTTGCAGTGGGTTGACTTTGACTTTGACATTTGTTTGAACTTTTCTTCACCTCTTTTTCCGTTCTCACAGTGCTCGTATTTATGTTCGTTTTGCTTCGTTTTTGTCCTTATCTTAGATATCCGTTACCCCTTCTAAATACAAATGTAAAACTTAACAAAAACAAGCATATTTATGGCATTTTATGTGCGTTTTTGGTCGTTTAGGGTCGTTTTATTAAGATAAAGGTATGTGTATTTACACACATACCAAAATCCCCCATACTAAACTATTGCGTGTCCTCACGCAATGCTATAAGTAAGCACTTAGAAAACTAAGAATCTCGATCCCCCTCGACTAATTACCTCGAAAAGTAGCTAAGTGTTCATCAAGGGGAATTAAAGAATCAAGAGTTTAGAAAAGCCCCGTTTTTACCATTTTTAAATGTATACACTTATTCCTACACATATTTTTGTTCTTTTCATTTTTCTCATTTTTTTTGTACTTTTCATATTAAGCAACTAACTAGAACATTTGACTTTCGTTATTTTATAACTTTTAGGGATCATAGAACAAGACGCACTTTAATCCTAAAATGCTCCAAAAAGATAAATTCATCGTCCCCGACTTTTTACTCGCTCCAAACCAAGCTTAAAACGAAATCACAGTTAAATATCAGTTAAGATGCTAACACTACTCATATTTGCAACTTGTGAACTTTTCACTCCCGACAATTATTATATCTTAGGTGAATGTGCCATTTCGAATTTCAACCATGGATCAACGTTTTGCAAAATTCTATGCTTCACGTTCCACCCGAGAATAATGAGTTTGAAGGCGAGATCATCCCATGTAGCGACTTTCGTCTCGGCACATCCCAACCTTGCGGCTAAGTGACCAGGCTTTTGACACCCCACAGAGACTAGTATCGGGACTCACGGACCTTTGGTTTCAAAAACTCTTAGGTTTCCCGTATATACATAGCTTATTTAGAAAAAGCACAACTTAAAATGAAATAGTCTAAGTTCAAAAGCATATTTAAATTTAAGAAAAAGAGATTTTCCCTATATTTATTAAATCACACTTAACATTAAACATAACATTGATGCAATCGTAACCCTCGACCTTTTAGAAGGCTGCAACATCGGTTGTGAGCCGGCAAGATGCAGCAAACTTTTATCAGTCTCGGATTATTATTCTTACTATGGGCTTTCTTTAGAAGGCTGTAACATCGGTTGTGAGCCGGCAAGATGCATCAAACTTTTATTAGCCCATAGTTTATAATTATTACTCATCATTCTTTTTTCCATTTTTCATCAATTTTTTTTTCATTTTACTTTATTTCACGATATATAGAGAAGACTTCTTTTTAGAAAATTTAAGTATAAATTTGAACTAAGACTAAAATTATTGCTATCAACTACATAAAAATTGTTGATTTAAGTTTAATTTCCAAGAATAGCACGTATTATTAGTTTGGTTAGGTGCTTATGGGAGAAAAAGCCACAAATTACACACATGAGCTCTTAAGATTTCCAAATAATCCTTGTTTAGCATCCAACTCATACTTAACTCTATCATTTTTCGTTCTTCGCGACGATTCGCGAATGCTTAGTCTAAAAGTTAAGGAACAAGCTAGAGCTCAACACGCTTGATCGAGTCAAAATTTATTCTTATTCTACCCAGCAGGAAAGTCAAAATTATGACAAAACACTTATTTAATTTTTAGAATTTTTTTAATTTTTGCACAAAATCACAATATTTTTTTTTAAATTTTGGTGGTAAAAACGGGATTACGTGAAAACAACGGCTGCATGCACAATCAAATCGAAGATTCCCCCTCATACTAGAACAAAACATTGTCCTCAATGTTTTAAGAAGGGTTTCTACGTAAATCCTAAGCCGTTTATTAAGTATGCTTAAAGATAAACGTTAGTAGATAAGATTTGGATATTGGATTTCCCAAATGAAGCTGAGGATTGGAAGCTCGAGTGAATAAAGGACAAAACCGCGAGCACGAGAGGCTTCAAAAATCCAGGACAATCCTGGACAATCATCACAAAAACACAAGCAAACGAGAAAGGAAGAGGCACACCTCCTCACAACAAAAAAACACTTATTCATTACTACATAATATTACTAGGATAAGCATAGGTTGCCTCCCACGAAGCACTTATTTTTGTTAACCAAGTCTTGAGCCTGACTCGATCCCCCATACTTGAGATGATCAAGGGGGATAGAAATGGAGATG
>BQNB010098951.1:9269-25038 GCA_026074375.1 Tanacetum coccineum
CTTAGCACTCACTTGCTCAGGAAAATTAGTCACGAACACGGACGTGGAGATCTTCAGCACATCATCCTCCTTAGTTCTCTTAGCTCCTAAGTTACTGTTGTTGATATGATTGGTTGAAAACCCTAATTCTTTTGGGTTTGGTTAGAAGCAGTTTTCCATGGGGGTTGATTTCGATTTGTTGATAATCGTTGAATACTCTAATTTTTTAGGTTTGGTTCTTGCTTCAATTGCTTACAGCAGATAGGGTAACGGGAGAGGAGGAGCCACACTTTTTTATCTTATTTCCAATTTTTGTTTCGATGTTAATATTTTTTTTCTTCTTTTGAAAAGGTAAGAACACAACAACAACAATAATGAGTAGAAGAAGTATGAACAGAGAGTAGAAACATCATCAACGGATATCACATGCCTCTTTCTTCATTTTTTTATTTTTTAGTTTAATTGGCTCTGTTTCTTTGGCCCAACTGAGATTCATATACTTATTATACGTGGTATTGATATATCAAATCCACCGAATAGGCTGTCACGATTGTTGTAATATGGGTAAATGAAATGGGTTATTGAAGATCCGATGCTAACTTGGCAAGGCGATGACTGGATGGCGCATAGCATTTATAGCTATTGTGCAACCAGGTTTCTTTGCAGCCGTAGCGTAATTCGGATACTTCTTTGACGTTAGCATTCAGGACAAGGTAATGGTTACTGTTATTGCATTCAGAGACTTATGGAATGCTCGGATTTTGGCTTTGCAATCAGCTTATTGGGTTCGCAATTGGTTTTACGACATGAAAAGTAATTATAGTTGTTTTTAAGGAGTTACATAATACTACTACTGATCTTGCAGAAGCAATGTGAGTATAAAATGTATTCTTCGCTTTTCTTTATTATGTTTTGTGTCGCTTATTTTCCAAGTTTACAATAATTTGGTGTATTCCAATGGCCTACATGATTGTGGTTTCTAGATTGAACAATTACAGTTCAGTCAAAATATTAGTGTTCACGTACTTTGTAACTTTGATATGCTTTTGCAGATTTGTGATGATTTCTGCCCCTTACTGTTAAATCGTTTCAGCTTGACGATGAACGTGAAATAGGATACGTTTGATGCCGCATTAGATAAATTCTATAGTAAAATTGAGAGACATCCATCTGAACTGCAACAACAAACAAAAGGGAGTAATGCGATGCAAAGGCTTTCAGAAATTCACAACGATCAGGTTTTAGTCTAGGCATGTAGATTTTGTTATCATCCTCAACTCTTGCTTTCCTAGCACCTTTATTAATTTGTTGGCACCAAACTTCTAATTTGAATGTAAAAGCTTGGAATTGGTTTTCATTTCATGTTTAGTATATTCAAATACTTAGAATGTTCAACAGTTATATGTTTTTTTCATACACTATATATACTATCAGGTACCATTTTTATCTTGATCATGATCTTTATCTCTTGCTTTTTTTTCTCAGTCGATGGGTTTTATGATTTTCAGTTTGATATACACAAAATCTAGGGGTCTTATCTATACTTTAGAAGCTCTATACTTTAGACTAAAAACATAAAACACCAAACAACTAAAAATACATTGGACAGGGAATCGACTTACTATAGTAGATGATACACTATTCGATATTAAATGTAGCCTCCGTCCGCAACGCGGCGGGAAGTATCCCTCTCGTTGGTCCTAAAAATGTTTTGGTGGAATTTGGATGTTAATATAGCCTAATAGAGGCCCTAAAGGCAGATTAGCAAAGGTAATTAGTGTTTAATTCGAAACTATGAATGAGTAGTTTTCTGATGTTCCAACGTGGTTTGTTTTACTTTTACCTCTTGTTTTCTAGAGTTAAATGAAAATTTTACAAGGAAATCCCAATATATTTAATTTAATTTATTTAACTCTATACTAAGGAGCAAACGTCTAACCAATGTTTGACTTTCTAATCCTTTGTCAGGCTTATTCCGGCCCAGTATTCGGCCCAACAAGAAAAAAATTGCATGGCCCAAGTCCAAAAGTTTTTAAACTAAAAAAAAGTTATAAAACACACCCTCAAACTATGTGACAAACTACAAAAATTGTCTTAAAAACTTTTAGCTATTTGCGGCTTTTTATATATATCAAACTTTATTTCTCAAATATGTAACATACATCTACTGATTCATTCATAAAATAAAATTAGTCTAAAAAGATTTTAGCATTGCGACAAACAAAACTGAGACATTATTGCAATGCTTCTGACATACGTATGATTTTATGAAAAATGTTAAAATTTAATATATATTTTTGAAAAGAAAAAAAACTTTCAAAACGCACTCCTAAGCTATCTAAATATTTTAAAATAAATCATAAGGGTCAAAGACTTATGAAAGTTTGAGTTTTATAAATAACCCTATACTTTTTTTATTTACGACTATTTTATATAATAAATTTTCTTAGTAAAAAATCTAACAAATATCCTTTGACTTCTTTGATTAAAAATATACCGACGAGAGGAGTCCCGATTACGATCAAAACACGCCCAATATTGATACGCTTTTGAGGTACGTACGATTTTGTAAAAAATGTCGACGATTATATAAATAACCTATATTTTTTTGCCATTTACGACTGTATTTATATCCAAGTCACGCCGTTTTGCCGTTCGGGCTGACGTTTCACTTTTGGGCTGCGTTTTCTTTCAAGCCCCGTTAACGTTTATGAATTTAATAAGTAAATACATTTAGAATGATTCCAGGTAAATGTCATATACTATATAAATACGAATATCAAATATTTTGTTAACCAAATAAGTAAAAAAATACTATACTCGCAAAAAAAAATGCTCAATGAAATAAAATATATGCGTTGAATACAAGTGATCCCGCCGCAACGCGCGGGCACATTCCTGCTCGTTTACACTATGATAACTGCATAGAGGAAGAAATGCAAGCCACAACCAAGAAGAGACAACATTGTATTTTTTTTTTTTTGAACGGCAACTTTATTAAAAAAACTAGCAAGGAGCTAGAAAGACATTACAAAGAAATAAGATAGGGGTTTTTTAACCAATACTCCCAAGAAAAAACCCTATTACATCTACTAGAACACCATAAAAAGGACCAAGAAACAATGTCATCAAAAATCGTCGACTACGAGTAGGAGCGCGAAGTGTCAAAGGACCATACTGATTTGAAGCCTCATAATCCGCCACAAGCAACATAAAATAACACTTTCTTTAAATAGACTTGCGACGGGAAGAAGCCAAAATCGGATAAGATCCAAGCATCCAATCCGAGAAAGAACAAATCTCTGCCAATCAAATCCCACCAACGACAAATTTCAAATGAAGAATCTAACCCGAGCAGTTCTCATCAAATAGATTTGCAAAACATACAACCGTAATCCAAACAATAACTTTACGGTTATATACTTAAGAATGCCCGGTAAGAACAATAGAAAGTTAACAATTTTATGATTTAAGTGCAACATAACAAGTCTCAACTAGAAATGTGAAATCTAATGTATTTTAAGAGATACAAAATATGTGTCTCCGATTTCTTTCTGCAAAGAATATCCACATATCTGTAGTTGTTAAAAAAACAGTAGGGAAGATAAATGTGTTACTAGTATGCAAATGCGTGATTTGAGTACGTAATGATCATTAGTATAAATCTTATCATTCTGATGCCAAATGTCGTTCAAATTGAATAGACAACCTTAATTTTAGAAAGAAAACTTTTCCAACCAAAGCACAGTTAGGCGTACCCAACTCGGTTTGACAATCTCTTACTTAATAACGACATCTTTTAAGCATTGTCATATTTGTCGGGTCGATTCGAAATGGGTATCGTCTACACTAAAATGAGTAAAATCTAAGCTTTCATGAGTTAGGCCAACAAATCAGACCCTATAATAAATGATAATGGTTACAATATTAACATGGTGTGTGTTTGATTGTCTACCATGTATGTAGGAAAAAAAATCTCCAAGTGAGCTGTAGGAGCAGCAAAAGAAACGGGAAAGCCCAAATACCATATGTGTGTTTAGCCATCTACAATCCATAAAAAGGCGTGAATCGGCGGAAACACCTGACTCAGGGTGTCTTTTGACACCAACCATTGTTCACCCCACAAAGAATAGCTCCCTCAACTCTCTTGACCACTAGGACACCAACTGAAGTAGGCAAGAGCCGTGACTCGAACCCTTAACCTTTTATCCACAAAATCTCTCTAGTAGGCTCATAAGTTTTTTGAAAGTGGATACCAACAAAGCCAAAGCTCGTTTGTGTTTAGCCATCTACAATGACTAATTGGTTGAAAGAAATACACTCTACTCGTTTTAATTATAGGTATTTTGTTTTTTTTTCTTTTTTAAATCTTGGTTCTCGACCGTTTGGCTTACTACAATCGAGTTTTGAGTCTACCGCCACACATACACAGAATGAGTAAAAACCCCCCTTTTTCGTAAACTGATAGTTAAAACTTAAAAGTGCAGGTTTAACATTTTGGTAATTGAATGACATCTTCTAATCTTTAAATGTTCAGTCAGTTGTGCTAGTAATCAGCTTATAACAACTCATCACATTCACTTGTTTATTCCATTGTCACTCTTGTACCTTATGACCTCTTTGTCATTTGCTCATGGACCACGAAATAGTTATCGTTAGTTGTACTTGTAGTTCCACACAGCGAAGCCGATACTCGCCACATTTTGGCATGGCACATGGTTCACATAATGTATATGGTTATTTACGCCTTATTGGGCTTCCGATATAGACCAAACGTGGTCTAGTTATGTTTCGGCTTATGTTCAACCAATTTACTCGTAGCCACTGAATTCAATAAAGGAAACATATAAAACATGTTCAAACAAACACACAACTCTATTCATCTAGATTTAAAGATAGCACAATACTATGTGGTTTTTAACTTCTATATACATAGCTCATGAAGTCATGAGAATATAATGAATTTCGTAACAGGTTCTGTTTTACTCATTACTGGTTCGCTAATCACTGTACTAGCTGGGTATTTGCGCATTACAGCGGCGGGTACCCTGTAATTAAAGTTTAGACGCCAACAAAACAAAAAGAAACTGATTAAACGAAGAATAAAAAAATATCTCAGTTCGACCCGATTCATCTGTTTTTACAGGTTTCGACCGGTCATCTCCGTTTCATTTTCGGACGGATTTTATTGGCTAGCCAAACCGGTGGCAACTCCGAATTCTGGTTGAACCCGTTGGTCCGGTTCAGTTTTTAAAACCATATGTATCATCAGCTTGTTAGCATATAAATTGTTTTAAGCTTTGTATGTTTTATTAGCTTGTACAATGTGTATAATAACATGTATTTTAAATTTTAGGGGTGTTTTTAAAATAACATTAATTAGTGTATTTAATTAGTTTATACTTGTAACATATACGTGAAAGAATAAATGTTGTACATTTTGCTTTAATATATTTATTTTTCATTTTAGATGTGTTTTAAAAAATAACATTAATTAGCGTATTTAGTTAGTTTATACTTGTAAAATATGCATAGAGGAATAAATGTTGTACATTTTGCTTTAATATTTGTATTTGTTAAATAGTTAATTTTGTGATGAAAAGTTGCATTTAAGGATTATCCATTATGCTTTATAACTTGGATTACTTAATTTTTTTCATGGTGAAATGTTGCATTTAAGGATTGTAGATTATATTTTATAACTTGGATTACTTAATTTTTTTGAAACATTATATAAAGAAATACTGTCTAATTTACATATATATAAATAATCTTAATTATAAACGCTAATGTAAGATTAAGATTATATAAATGCTGACAAATAATTGTTGTCGTGTACCCAAGCATGACCGCATGAGTAGATTTGCGTTAGAATACAAGGTTTACATTAATCAAGGATAAACATGAATTATGACATTATCAATTACGTTATAACATTGGCAAAAGTTCAACCTATATTCAAAATTTAACATAGACCCAATCAATTATTTTTTCATCAAAATAAGAAAAACTCACTTTTTACTTTTTTTAAAAAAATTAAATATCTCACAACCGTTAATCGTTACGTAAAACAAAACATACCATCGCGACGAGAATTAAATCATATTTCTATAGATGGGCACTTCTATATACTTTCGACGAAATTTTTTTCGAATATTTTTTTTAGTTATGTCTGGAAAAAATCACATGTGATTTGTATCATAAATCATATGTGATTGTGATACAAATCACATATGATTTTTCTGACGTGACTGAAAAAAAAATCGAAAAAAAGTTCTTCGAAAATATATCGAAGTATATGTCTACTGAAAGATAAAAAAATACTCGTCGCGATGGTATCTTTTTTGTCGGTTGACGATTTACCGTTTGCAAAATATTTTATTTTAAAAAAAAATGAAAATTGAGTTTTTATTATTTTGATGAAAAAATAATGATTATAATTAATTTATTGAATTTATGCTAAATTTTAAGTCTATGTTGATCTCAACTCATAACTTATATACGTAGTAATAGAGGAAAAACCGTTGCTACAAACAGT
Organism: Tanacetum coccineum; assembly: GCA_026074375.1. Classification (NCBI taxonomy): domain Eukaryota; kingdom Viridiplantae; phylum Streptophyta; class Magnoliopsida; order Asterales; family Asteraceae; genus Tanacetum; species Tanacetum coccineum. The sequence goes on from BQNB010098951.1 coordinate 15,787, forward strand.
AAAAGCAATCAAATAACATACGTCTCAGTGTCTCATATACGTAGTAATAGAGGAAAAACCGTTGCTACAAACAGTAAAAGCAATCAAATAACATACGTCTCAGTGTCTCACACGTATCGTACCCGTTATGTTTATGGCCTAACATAACAAACCCTTACGTCGCTTACAATATTTTCTAACACTAAGCTAAATATCAAGTCTTTTTCCGGGTACAATCAAACCTGTTATGTTTTGTGGCCCAACATAACAAACCTTGTGTTTTAAGGTCTAAACACATAAACCATCTGATCTTTAATTTAAGTGATGTATGATGATGATACAATGTGAGATCCAAGACATATTTTTCAAATGGATATAAGGGCTCAATATAAATATCAATAACTCTAAGCTTGATATGGATGAACTTCTTTGGACAAGAAGGCTTTAATGTATGAAGATGACAAGAACACTAATCTTGCTGTTGTGGATCTTCATATGTGTGTGATTGAGGTGATACAGATGGCAAGACTTTAGCTTCATGAAAAAGATCATCAAATAGCAATATCTTATTACACACAAATAGAGATAAAACAGTATGATCAAGGGTTAATTGGTGGTTTTAGGGGTGTAAAATGGTGTTAAACAATGAGAGAAAATTTCGATCTAAATATGTGAAAAAAAAATATATCAGTTTTTGAAGTGTGAAAATAAGCCACTATTTATAAGCAAAAAAACTGTTGGACGCTCCCCGAGGGTTTCCTGATTGATAATCGTCCGTGTCTGACAGCTTATTTTTTTATCTTTTGTGGTTGCTTGCAAATTGATATAGTCCCAATTTAACATTGTATCATTAAGGAATGTTAAGTTTTAGAGAGGGAAACTAGAGAAAGAAAGCTTATCAATTTTGGAGTTTTCTACAAGAGATTGAGGAGGTTACAAGAGAATGAGGAAGCCCTCTAATAATCTCCTAATTCTATATATTTATACTACTTTCACTAAACTATAATACTTAGCTAATTGGGCTAACTAATCTAACTTTAGGCCCAATTAGCTTTATTACATAATATTGATTACTAAAAACTACGAATTATTACAAAGACCAATTACAAGGATAATTAACACTTTTTGTATTTCTAACAATCTCCCCATAAGGGTTGATTATTCGAGATGCATTATGCGTAGTGTAATTGGTCTTCCATTCACAAAACTTTCCTACCTTCTCACTTGTCTCCGATGCTTTAGATGTTTCTTGATTTCTTTCTTGAGCATTTCCAGTGTATCTTTGTCTAATTCATCGAGAGATGGGTCTTTCAATCACTTATGTTGTTTTGATGATGTTGAATCCTTTACATACTTTGACTTTCCAGATGTATTTTGTTTTTTCTTACTCTTTTCCCCATCAGGAGGAGCATCAACATTTAGATGATCATCATGAGTTCTTTTGCGAAATACATTGTGTCTGTAGGATTCTGATGGTATTGAAGTTTTTTCAAACTTTGCTTTTAAAACCTTTCACATGTCGGGATCAACAGTTTGTGACTATAGATCATCCTTCATCTTTATATATAATTGTTGTTGTAGATCTGGAATGGTTGCACTTGAAGGTGGTTGCAAAGTTATGACATGAGTCTTCATGTAGTTATGGAGAAAAGCTTCAAACTGTTGTTGAGCGGTAGCAGCAATCTCTTGTGATACTCTTGAAGAAATCTCAATTGTGGTACTTTGCTTTTCTTTTTGAATTTCATCTTCAACAATCTGACAAAGATTATCCTTGAGAATATGATTTGTTGTCTCATTTACCTTTTTAGCAATGACAGAGCTAGTAGTGGGGGGGTGTCAGGCCTCCTCAAATCAGCCCAACCCATAGTAAAATGTTTGGCCCATTGCTCATTTTCTTTTGATTAATATTTGGTTGGCCCCTCTCAACACTTCATTATATGAGTGATTATTTATATTTTTAAATGCTTTGTGTGTACTTTTGTTTAGGGGTGAGCAGAAGAAACCGAAAAAATCGAAACCGAACCGAAAACCGAAAAAACCAAACTAAAAAACCGCAGAAACTTAAACCGAATGTTCGGTTTTTAATTTATCAAAACCGAAAATTTCGGTTCTTTTTATCGATTTGTTCAAAACCGAACCGTAAAAACCGAACCGAACCGAACCAAACCAATTTTATAATAATATATAATTAATATAATATAAATAAATAAATGATAACTAAAAATTTTAAATTCATATTTATTTTATGGATGAATTTATTATAATATATATTATCCTTACTGTTAAATATATATGTTTGTCCGAGTACATGTGTTTACTTTGACAATATATCGTTTACAATGACAAGCGACATACAATTGTATTTTCACATGCATGTGTGTGTCTCTCATTTATATGCGTGTAATTGTAAAAATTTGTATAAACATTAATAGGCTCATATATTTTTTTTAAAATAACCAATTTTCTATGTAAAACAAGTTTATTAATATAAATTAGCAACAACCAAATTTAAACGGTTTGAAACCGAAAAAACCGAAAAACCGAACCGCAAAAACCGAGAAACCGAAAAAACCAAACCGCCAAAAACCGAGCGGTTTCGGTTTTTGGTTTTATAAAAACCGAATATATCGGTTCGGTTTCGGTTTTAGCCAAAAACCGACCCAAACCGAACCGTGCACACCCCTACTTTTGTTCATATACTGCAATTGAGTTAGTAAAATTATGTGTTGTCATATTTTGTGTCCTGTTTTTCTTAATTGAACAATAATCAGTGTGATATTGGAGCATCAATTCTACAATCGTTCATGATACAAATTAAAATTTTGGTGTCGAATCATCGGTATTTAACATAATTGAGCATTATTTTTTTGGTCTTAAGTTGAATAAAGAGTTAATAAATAAAGGATTTATAAGACTTGTTCAACATAAAAAGGGATATTATACAATTCTTTTTAGTTATGGCTTCGTTTTCTAGTTCACGTAATTTATCGCACTATTTGAGAAGGAAATTTTTTTAGCCCCCCTTAAGTCACGATCCCGGCTCCGTCCCTGCTTTTTAGGAACTTCTTCGTCAAGAGTTGCAACAATCTTGAAACATAACTGATTTACATTATTACGCTGAAGAAAAGTTTTCTTCATGTTCTGGACCATATAAGTATTTTGTCTACTCGAATTCTGCTCAACGCCCTTAAATGTTTTTGCAAGGCTAGATACAGATGGAAACTAGACACAGAACATTATTTCCATCAATTTGACAATATGTTCCTTAACTAAAGATAAGTTAGTCCTAGGGGATCTAAGGGGTGTAGGAATTGGTGTCTGCTTCTCCTTATCTCTAATCTTTGAATTATCCTTTCCTCTTTTCCCTGATCAATGCATCAACTTTGTGTTGATCATCATCGCTGTGACACTCCGCAAATTCACAGGTCAATATTTTACCTTTTACGTTCATTATTTTGACTTTTTATAATTATGTGTTAATTTTGAACCTAAAAACCGAGAAAGTTGTCCCGAGTAAACCTGAAAAAACGTCATCCAGATGCGTTTACGACATCGACTAATTATAGTCTACACATAATTTTACTGTGTTTACGGTCTATTCTAGAGTGTTACCATAGGTTTAAGTACACTTACGTTATGATTTTTACATTTTCCGCGTATGTTTTGGCGTTTTTAGTATTTTACGTGTGCATGGAACCCCGTAAATCCACCACCTTTGCATGTAAACCCAAGATATCACCCAATATACTTCCAAAGATCAAAATTTTGAAATATATCCCCCCTCCTCTTACCCAAATTTTCGGTTCATGTTTTAAATAAAAAGAGAAACACCTTTTGGTTTTTCTTATCATAAACATAAGCATGTGTAGTATGTAAGGGTGGAGAGTGACACTCTCATGTGTCACTCTCATGCACCAATATTCACACTAGACCAGTAATGAGACATTATGTAAAGAACTCTTGCAGTTTGACCCAACCTTTGAACCCTTGTTAATTAAACAAAAACCTAGCCATTCTTCCTAGTTATCAATAATGGCTCATGTCCCATCCTTTTGGCTCTACATACCCACGACACACACAATCTCGGCTAGTGTATGTGTCTTGACCAAGTCAACAAAACTTAACCCAAAACCCTAAGTCTATCATATAAATACTACTCTTATACATTTCTAGGTTTTCTTCATATCCTCTTCAAACACAAAAAAACACATCTTTCTCTCATTCTCTTTTCTTGGTCACGTCCCAAAACAAGCACCCTTAAGGGTTCACTTTCTTCCATTTCCAAGATTTTGCAAGCATTCAAGGTTCATTTCTAAGGATTTCCAAGGTGTTTCCAAGCATTTTTCAAGGTTTTTCAATGGTTTCTTCTAGATTTCATAGTTAGGGTTTCAAGTTTATTTGAGGTTTTTACAAGACCTTCATATCCTCTCTTTATTTATTGTTTCATTTGTTTTGTACGTCACCTTGTAAGTAATTCTTTGGACTTTCGTCATTTGATGTCATGATCTTGATTCATGAAATTATGCATAGATATAATCCTATGGTGTTTTGTGTCACACTTTTTCCAAATAAACAAGATGGGGTTCAAAATAATCTTGAAGACTTTGTGATTTTATTCTTAACATATTGTTATTATTGTTTATATAGAAAGATTAGTGAAGCAGTATGTTGTTAGAGATGGGATTAGGTTAGATTTTGGATGGATTTAATGCTTGATATAGTAGTGAAAGGAGTTTAGGTTAGATTAGGCCCTTGGGGAAGTTGTGGTAATTTTTTGTTAGTTTTCGGAATAAATACCTTGTTGTCCCAAAAACATTTCCCTTTATGTCTGCATTTGAAGGGGGGCTGAAAATTGTTTTTGAGGTGCTAAAACTTTAAGATTATGTTATTACATGTTAATACGCAACTTTTGATATAAAGAACGCGAAAATCCGGCTTATAACGAAGAAATTATAGCCGTTTTAAGTTTGACGAAAAACAAGTATTTTTTACAGCTTCTAAAAACGTTTTCGGACATTTAGTCCAGAATTTGAAATGAGGTTTTGACCCCTTTCGGGTCCGAATCGGCTTAAACTTATAAAATAAAAGTTGTAGATTATGATTTTTCGTTCAAACGTAGCCTTCGGTCGAGTCGTGAATGTTTATAACGAGTGAGCTACGTCATGTTAAAGTCGGACAATTTATGAAACTTTTTAAGTATAAAATGTGAGCTGATTGAAATATTATTTTGTGTTTTCAAGCGTTTTCGGGTCCGTTTGAGCTATAAAAACCTTAGCGAATAATAGTGTATCACTTATATATTATTAGGGCGCATTAGAAACTTTATAAAAATGACATTTAGTAAGCGTTAGGAGTTTACTAAAAATGGAAAGTTTATACTAGGCGAAAGTATATATTAGTGAAATAAAAAGGGAAACTATACGTTTAAGGTCACTTAGTGCGTTCAGGTGTGAAATGAACTTAACAAATATAATTAGAAAGCATTAACGTTCGGGATTTATAAACTTACTAAAAATAGTAACTTTCTAAAAATAATAATTTTTGGTTTAAGCGTTGAAACTTAACTAAAAACTCTATATGTTTACTAAGTCACGTTTTGACTATTTAAACTAAGGCACAAACACATATGGATGATATTGACCTTTTATAAACGATTTATGCAACGTTTCGTTATCTATTGCTTGCTCCTAAAGCACGTCATTTAATTAGGTCACGGTTAGGATCACTTGGTTACGTTCTCCTTTCGTTGATTACTTTTTCTTTCCATCAATGCTAAGATGAGTTTATAGCCTCACCTTATACTATTTTATCAAATACTTTTTACAACTCTTTAAGCTTAAACATTTGCTGCTTTTTAACTTTAGACACAAGTACTTTACTGAACGTTTTTACTTGTTTACGTATTTGCGTAAGTACCTTTAGTTTACTACATGCCATTATCATGAACCGTTAATTACCACGAGTAAGCGCGACTGCTATTAATAGATCTATTAGAGATTAATAATCTCCATCTGGGTTTGGTGAATCTTACATGTATCGGAGGACCGATCAAACGGATGTATGTCATGTCGACTTTCTAGGTATTTTGAACTAGATACCTATTTGGCAACATTATTTGGCATTTATTTGCTACCAATCCTATTAGTTTCGGTGTCATGAGCTTAGTGCAAACGTAAATACCAATCCTGTGATATTGTATGAGTTACAATGATCATACCTTTATAAATCTTGTGGTCTATACTTACGTTTTACTTAAACCTATAAATTCACCAACTTTATATTGACGTTTTTAAAGCATGTTTCTAGGTGCTTGCCTAATGGATTCCCTTTGATGTGCAATAGTGAAGTCTCATGCTTAGGCTCCTTGTTTGCAAGAACTATCTATCTGTAATTATATACCGTTGTTAATTTAAAAACTTCTTTAAAGCTTTCGCGTTGAAAATTTTATACTTCTGAGTATTGTAAGACTTAATTTATTTAAATTAAACAACGGTGTTTTATTTTCAAAATGTCTATATAGTGGTCGTTCCCTCTGCCTTGTGTTGAGATTTGTATGACGTCACGCCCTCGGTTACCTATTCTGTTGTGATCCATTTTAAGGGTGTGACAGATTGGTATCAGAGCCAGGTTATAGAGAACCAGATTGCGTACTAGATATGGTCTATAACCATTACGTGATCCTTATATGATTTTAATCCATACCTATACTGACTTTAATATGCCTATAATGGGCACTACTTAGCCCTCGTTTTTGCATTTACTATTGTATATACTTAAGTTTATTTTGCTTTGAGTATATTTTACCTCAAGTTTTATTTTGCTATGAGCTTACGTTTACCTTGCGTTTATCTTTCTCTACGTTTATTTTTTGCTTTATGTAGATTTTCCCATTTGTTTTATATAAAAGTTATTTATATAAATACGAAACTTTTCCCAATACATCGTGTGTGAAGCAATGGTCTCTAAACTTTTCTAAGACATTGTGTGTTAAGCAATGATCTCTAAGCATTTCCCAAGACATCGGGAGTGATACGATGGTCTTCAAACTTTTCAGGACTTTATATAATACCATTTTACATAACATCAAAACTTGTCACAGTTTGTCGACCTTACATTATCTTACTATCCGAACCCGAATACGAGTTTGAACACTCGCCCCATACTGTTGAAACACCTACGTCACTTCATAACATCTCAATCTCTCTTACTTCTCGTAATTTGTAGGAGCATGCCGATTAATTCGAACACGACTTTAACCCGTCACCTTGTAACATTTCATCTTTGGAACACGACTTTGGGGAAACCGTCTTATTTTATTTTTCTCTACTCCGTTTGATTTTAAAGAAAATGCCAACAACAAGACAAGGAATGAGTTCCACGAAGATTGAGCGGATTATAGCCCAACGAGTTACTAATGCTATTGAGGCTACTTCTATCTACGAGACAAAAAATCCGCGCGGCTCACGACTCGATAGTTTGGGTCGTACGTCAGGAAGCCAAGGTGACAAGGAATGCTAACAACAAGAATAAGTGGGAAGGAGGTTACCAAAACAACTCGGGACAACAAAACATATGATAAAAGGTCGTAAGAGTTTTTATTGCTAGACCATATAACAAAAATGGATATGTAGGAAAGTTGCCTTTCTGCAACAAGTACAAGTGTACCACAACTGCTAGGCACTGTGAAAGTGCCAAAACAAATGCAAGATGGTTGGCCATATGACTAGAGACCGTAGGACACCCATTTCGATAACGACTCAGAGTCCCCTAGTGGCAAACCAGAAACTTGAGGTTACATGTTATGAGTGTGGAAAGCCACGACATTACAAGAGTGATTGTCCAAAGTTGAACTGTGTGAACCAGATTTGGAAGGTAAAAGCTCGCGAGAACTCTAATGTCGTTAAAGATAATGATGATGCTTAAGGAAAGATCTTCCCTCCTTGCATAGTGAGACCTAGGTCAAAGCCTTCTTAGACTATATTCCCTAAGAGATTGCATTAGTACTTTCATATAAATTTTGTTGTATTATGTGGATGTTTTAAATTATCTATTAATGTATGTGTCCTGACGATTTCATCGGTTATACTCTAATTCTCTATTAATGTAAGCTACTCTTCGAATTTGTTACCGTCTTATGAACCATTTCACTATTATTTTATAAATCGTTTTACTAGTGTAAACTATTTGGATGTTATCGTATAAACTATTTTAGTATCGTCTTATAAACAGAGTTGCTATCATTTTATAAACTATTTTACCGTCAGTCAAACAACACCATTTTGTGACATCTTATAAACCATTTTATTACCATCTTATAAACTATTTTGCTAACATTCTATAAACCATTTTGTCATCATTCTACTATCGTCTCATAAACTATTTGTTCTCTTTCACACAATGACAACTCATACTTTATCACTTGAATTTGAATTTTGGATTTTAAATTATGAGATATAAAACCTTTTATCTATCATACGAGAAATACCCAAATATACCATTTGTCTAATGGTTCTTCTTTTCCTCTTTGAAATTGGAAAAAACGCCCCAAAAATTTCTTTTATACACTTCACAAATGTTTTTATCAAATGGATATTTGAGTTGGTTAACCTTAAGTGTTAGAATGATGGAAAGGTCAAAGCGTGAAGTAAAATTGGGAGTTTATCAAGAACGGGTATTTAAAACGCCAAAAACAAAAAAAACCCGAGACGAGTTTCTGACGTGTTGGTCGCGTGCTGACGCGTGGACAGCGCTAGGGGTGTTAACGATCCGAGTCGAGTTTTGGCTTAAACGAGCTAGGCTCATTTATTGACTACTCGGCTCGAGCTCGAATAAACTTTTATAAAGTGGCTCGAGCTCGAATAAACTTTTATAAAGTGGCTCGAGCTCGAACTCGAATATTTTTTTATTGTTCGAGCTCGAGCTCGAAGCTCGTTTAAGATTTTTAACTTTTTGTGTACTCCTATAATAAACTAATTTTTAAGCTTAAGATGCTCGTATAAAAGATCAAACCTTATAAGCTTGTTTATTAACTCAAGCTCAAGCTCGAAAGCTCGTTTACAATTACAAAAATTGTTCTAATTTTTAAACTAATTAGAGTTATTTAACTTATAAGCTCAAAAAAGTTTGTTTAAAAACACACAATGAATGTTCAATAACATTTAAAGCTTAACTATGTTTAAAATAGGGTGGGGGTTTTTTGCTTATATAGAGGTTTTTCCCTTGAAAATTTTCTTTTTCAACCAATGTTGAATAAGTCTACTAGACATGTTCCTC
>BQNB010098952.1:0-25038 GCA_026074375.1 Tanacetum coccineum
TTGGCATTTTGAGTCCGTTTTTGGTCATTTAAGCTCGTTTTTAGAGGTAAAAGATATGTGTAATTAAGCACATATCAGAGGCAACCCAATTCTTTCAATTCAATGCATTTAGGAGTGTCTTGTGTGTTTTAATTCTTATTCATTTGTTTTTATATGTTTGGATTATTATGTGATCATGCTTTGTTTTGTTTTTAACCTTGTCTTAATTGTAATCAAAGGTGTTTCATAAAAAAACTGTTAAAGGAAAAATCCGGATTCTAAGAACCATTTCAAACATATTAAATAAATTGTTTAGATTAATTCACGTTTTGTGACATGTGATTGTGATAATTAATCTCGGGTTTTATGCAATATTTTTGCAAGAAATAATTAATAGAATTGCGTGCAAAATTTTTTTCCAAGAAAAAGAATGTGAAATTCTCACAGTGTCCGGAGACGGCGTCACGTCTCCAGACTTGTGAAAATTCGAATTTTTTTATTATTTTTGAAAAATAAATTTTGCATAATTTCCAAAATCTGTAATTTTCTTTAAAACCTGCAGAAAGCCTTGATTACATTAACACATTCACCCCATCTTTATTGCTTTTATAGAGACAACACTAAAGTTTCGTTGTATATATCATTATCCCACTGATTTTACGCCAGGTGTAGTTGTCTTTGTCTTTGATTTACATATTATATTTGATGAGAAGAAACCCGGAAGTTCTTAGGAGTTTCATGTGGATGATCCTTGGATGATGATTTAACCAGTTATCATAGGTTTCTTCTCCATTATTGAGCAAACCAGGGGAGTACTAGTTTTATTTTCTCTTTTACTTTTCTCTTTATTCGTTTTATGGGTACTTTTAAGAACATTGGGGAGAATGTTCATCTTAAGTGTAGGGGGAAATAAGCCTTAGAAACTATTTCTTTAATTGCCATTTGCTTGTTCCTTAAAATGATGTGTAATATACTGAAACATAGCGTAAAATGTAATTTTGACCCAAATTAAAAAAAAATATGACACATACCGACGAAAACTGAGTATTATTAGCGTCTCATGGATAGGAATTATATGACTAGCACAAAAACCCTATCACTCAAAAATTCCACCCCAAAATGTGAGGTTCGCATTTAGATCTTTGGGAATTTAGGTATCTATTTTTTATACCTAAAATAATTTTTTTCCTTTAGCTTTCTCGAGTTAAGATATGAGAAATTACATATGTCGCATTCATGGATGTGTTCGTGCATATGTGATTTTTTTTCCTTTTTTGGTGCATTGGTATCGGTTAAAGTTATATGAGAGTGTACCGGTAGTATATTAAATTCTACATAGTGAGTATTAGGATTTTCTAAATGATAAGAGGCACTAGGATTAACCCATGTTTTAAACCTGTATTTGTTATTATGGTCACCTCGATCATATAACTATCCCACACCCTTGCCATGCACTCATTTTTAGTGCAGGATCCCTCTAGTACAACCCTTCGAGCTTATCTTTTTCACGGTTATCATAATTTTATGGTGGACTCCAGATTATTAATGAAGAGCATTGTTCACCCTTAACCAATCGTTACACCCAAATCGCCTTAACCTACCTTGTATGTACTCGCTTTTAGTACATTATTGTTTTAACCCAAGTTAATTATTTGAGTACACGGTTGCTAATTCTTTATCCTTGTAAATATAGTTTTGAGACGATTAGGATTCATGGTAGTATTTATTTTACGGAAGAATGGGGAAGAAAAGTTAAATCATTACCCCCATAGTTGTTCGATAGTCTCCATGTTATGTTGATCCACCTCAATTCGGGTCATTAGTTAGCTTATGTATTGAGTATCAAAAACTCAAGTGTAGGGGTGCATTTATAAGCCCCAAGCAATGTATTATGTTTAAAAAAAATAGAAAAGAAAAAGAAAAGAGATTGATGTAGAGTTGTGTAGAGTATTGTATATCTTTGTCCGAGTCTTTGGCTTAGTAACCCAATCAACGTGTATTCTTATAAGATAATTAACTCACCACTTCACCCAAAATTCATCAAAAAGTCACCCCCAATATATCTCATCCGTTTTTTTTTGTTATTGTTATCTTACACCTACACCCCACAACCCTTAAAGACCTATTTGATAGTAATTTTTAGTACTTGCGCCTAGCGGTGGAGGTTTGATCCCTTACCAAGCCTATGGTAATTTATATGTTATGATAGGTAATGAGTGTTAACTTTCCGTTTCCTATGCTGTTATAATGCATTATACACCTGAGAGAAAGAGAGAATCCAAACACTTATGTGAGGTGCTAGTATATAACTTTCGTGTTTTTAATTACGAGGTCTAGAAGGTTGTGTCGTAAAATATCTTTGAAAAGTAAGTTAAATGCCCCCGATACTACTATTGTCTAGGTAGAAAAACCCATTTGCTTGAGGACAAGCAAATCCTAAATGTAGGGGTATTTGATGAGGTGTCATTTTATATACTTTTTCGAGGTCATTTAACCCCCTAAATCATGCAAATATGCCTAGATTATGTGCTTAATCATTTGTTTTTATGTTTTTAGCATTTGGATGACTTTCGGAGGAAATACATGTAACTTGGGCTCATTTGTAGAAGAAACGGACAAGACTACGACACTACACCAAATCTCATTAAGAAATACGCATTCAGACGGTAGAGACAGCATTGAGATTTCTTGCGACGGTGTCAGATCGTATAAGAGACGGCGTCAGGATTCTCAATACGGCGTCTGAAAGTAGCCGCCTCAAAAGAAACCCTAGAAGCTTCATCGAAGCGATGGCGTCAGAAATATTGTATCAGCCTTGAATCCATGGTTTATTCAAGTGAAGTTCATTTATCCCTAATCACTTAATATGTCTATGTGTTTTGTGATTGATTCTAGTTCTTCTCCTTTATTTAACATGCTAGGCTAGATCCTTTAGTATTTACTTATGATTGCATAAAACTTAGTTTGTAGATCCTTTTAATGTTGCTTCTTGTGATGGATGTGCGCGTTAGGCTTTAGAAAACTAGCCATAAGATATTAAGTTGGCATAGACGTCTAGGGAAACGCGAGTGTGTAGAAAGGATACCATCGGTAACAGTCTTCATACTACCTTACCCCTAATATGGTTGATCCCTCTTAAGTGTTTAAATGCATGTAATATACTCTTAAAGGCCTTGTAACATTCTTCATACTACCTTACTTGTGTGTTGCCTTAACGGAATATTACGTAGATGACGTTTTCGTGTAACTCGTTCATGACTTAGGAAAACATTACACAGATCATCACAAGAAGCAAACTAAGAAGTAGTGCATGATTAAGTAAATACATTCGTTTATCATATAGTTATCACCAAAGTAGTTTAAATTTATATTTAGTTTAATTAGGTAAAACTAAACCAACCTCTAAAACCAGAATTTTACTTTCTTTCTACAAAATATAAAAACACAAAATAATCTTCTCTCACCCCTTAGACCTCTGTTATATTATGTTCGAGCCTTCCCAGCCTATTCCCCTAGAGAACAATAACAACCCCCAAGTCTTGTCTTACTACACTACAACGGTTAGGTTCTTTGCCTAGGGAGTTGTAAAACTTCTTGTTGAAGTCTAACGACAACCGCATCAAAAACTTAGCTCGATTTTCATGGATGATATAAGTTTCACTACCATGTGATAATGATCCACCATTTATGCTTTGTCTTTCCTTAAAGATTACTTATGTACACCATCACACTCCTAACAAACATATAACTCAAAAACTTGGCCCCCAGTCGTGGTTGGGTCCATTGGTGTTAGCATAAAACACTCCCAAGTTATACATTCTTGGGTCTTGAAGTAAGACACTAAGTGTCTCAAGACCAAACCTTGAAAACATACACCAAGGGTTTTTTTTAAAATTTCTTTGGTTTTAAAATCTTGATCCAAAGTTTTAAGGGTTCTGTGGTCTGAAAAATCTTTGGTTTGGGTAGGAGTTGTCTCTCCTTTAGGATGAGTTGTATTGATGATGTGAAGACCTTTGGTTCTTGAAAAAGTTTATTCTTAATGAAGATTGATTTTTTGAGAAAAATGTCTTTGATTATATGAGGTTGAAGGTCTCATATTAGGTATTGGTAAGAGTGGTCTATGGCCGACTCGAGTTTTAGTGTATCTAAGTCCATTGTGTGAAATCGGTTTGTAAAATTGTTTTTTGGTTTCACTTCTTACAATGGGTAATTGAGTACCTCGAGTGTTTGCAAAACAAGTTTGAGGAACGATGGGTTTAAAATAAGAATTTAATAAATCACCGTTTTGACTCTCTTTTACAAACAAGATTGGTTTGCTTTGACTCTCGAAAGTGATTTTCTTAGCTTTTGAAAATCCAAGACCTTTCTTATCTTGGGACAATTTTTGATGACATACCATGTCATCCAAAATACTACTACTCTTTTTAAATTTTGAAAAGTTCAACGCTTCTTCTTAAAGTTTAGAAACATTACCTTCTAAAGAGTCAACCCTTTTTAATGGCAAATTAGTAGTAAGTGATTCGAGCCTACAGTGACATCCAATTGGGCAGTATGCAAGCCTCGAACCTTCGCCTTAGGGGATAAACCCCACTCCTGCTTCTATTTATTTCTGCCCCTGAAGGTCCATGGTGAGACTCGAACCTGAGACCTCTCTAAGGATACCTCCCCAATGTTATCTTTGGTGGCCAACTGAGCTAGCCTAGTTGGTTTAAAGAGTCAACCTTTTGTGTGAGTAACTCACATTTTTGACATGGTTCAATCACCTCTTTAGACTTAGTAAGTTTACTTACTTCAAGTTCAAGTTCATTGATTTTGTTATATAGTTTAATTTGTTCATTTTTAAGAGAACGTCTTTCTTTTAAAAGTCTTTGATTTGCTTTAACAAAATCTTTGCAAAATTTTAAAAGTTCTTCATTATCCTTTTGCAATTCATGAAGATTAGAAATAGTTGAGTTTTGATATAGCTCTTGTGATTCGATTTCCATAAGAAATCTTGCGTCCTTCTCCGATTGATCGCCGTCTTCACAATTGCCCCATGTGCTCTCACAAGATGTCTTCAGATCGTTCTCGTAGGAGTATCCATAACCACTTGTACTTTTGTAACACCCCCAAACTACGATACGCAACGGTATACAACATTTGGGGTGCTACTTCATAATACATGCACACGAGTCCCAGTAAACGCTTAATGATACGTTTATAAAACACAATTTCATTTATTTGAAAGATCAGAGGTACATAGGTCCCAATACCAACATAGAAATTTATTTCTAAAAGTCACAACACGATTTGGTTTCTAAAACATTAATTTAGTTTATGACACTACTTCACCAAAACACCGTCCTTGGTATCCGCGTTCCGTCCCATCCAGCCATCAACAGCAATTTACCTGAGATACTTGCTTAAAAACGTCAACAAAACGTTGAGTGAATTCATAGAGTTTACACACGACAGTTAGAACGCATATTTGGATCAACAAACCATATAACATTGCTCGCAAGCCAAGTTATATATAAATAATGTATTCCCAATAATGAGCCCGTGTACCGACACTTAACACATTTGTCCCGCAAGACGAAATAATCTCCGAGAAGTATGCCTCTTCTCCCATCACTAACTACAAAATGTCCGTTACAGGGTGCTCACTTATCAATCAAGGATTCATACCCCGGATAGGGTTGTCAAACCTAATAGATCTATTTTATGCATTAGTGTTCGCTATCAACAAGGTAATTAACGGTAACACAGTGGAAGGCATATACCCAATAGTTCATGGAATCATATTTAGCATCAAAACACATTGCGTTCTCATTTTCAAAATAAGCAAGTATCCCCCTCGCGGGTTTAAAAACATTTAAAACACTTAAAAGCGAGGCTATGAACTCACCTTGATCGAAGCTGAAGATCAAATAATCGAAACAATCCACGAAAAACCAACGAACACGATCACGACCTATAATTTATGTTGCTCGATTACTATACCGAAAAGTATAATCAACGATGCGTTCATCGTATCTACAGAATCATATATATATATATATATATATATATTATATATATATATATATATATATATATATAATTTAATATAATATATATATATATATATATATATATATAATACATGGATGAGAAATCCATTTTGCGCGTATATCCTAAACCCCACAATATTAGGTTAAGAATCGTTCTTTTATTTAATATTTACAATCGCCTAATCGAACCTTTCAATTTTTACAAACTTTCTATTTTTAAAAGGTTACTATTTTTGGAAATTTTCCATTTTTAGTAAGTCTCGTTATCCAATTATACTTATGATAATATTTAGTTATCTCGTCTAACCTTCGACGTTCAATATGGTTATTATTTATTCACATCGGGATCATGTCCTACATATTACAAAAGTTTCTATTTTTAGTATCTACTTCGTTCATAATAATGGCAAAGTTTAAAATATTATACTCGTAATAATAGTAGTGTCTACTTACTTTTATTATACCCGACAAGTTTAGTATTAATCCGTTGACTTTCAAAAGTCAACGTTAGACTTTGCTTGACTTTGACGTTTTATACACATTTTACACATATGTTACTAATTCTGACCCGCTCCAAATGACCCGTTATATCACATTTTTACAACTCGGACTCAAAAGAGTTTTTATGCAAAACGACATTCCGGACAACTTTTTAGTTTTAGCTGAGACCCGAAACTCGACAGAACATGACCAAAATGCCCCTGCAAGTTTCTGCAGGAACTTTGACATTTTTAATAAAAACGTAGACTTTGACCTTGGGTTTTGATCCGTTACCTCTTGATTTTAAAACTAGCAAGCCTCGCGACAAAGTTAAACATCATTCTGAGCAACTTTCGTGCGTCGCCGGAAGGCCGAAACGGACTCGAAAGAGCTCAAAACGAGCGTTTAATTTCCTGACAGCAACCATTATTTTATACAAGTGATGAATTTTTACAACAAAATATATATCTCGTTTTAGCTCTAACTTTTTCGTTATTTGGAGTTAGAAGCTTCATTTTATATCAAAACGTTCATAAAACTATGCTCAATCTTATTATCAAATAAAATTTTAGTTTTCAAAATATCTCGGACCTCGATTGATGTGTCCGATTTTCTGCTCACTTTTACATGTTACAAAACACCTCAAAACTCATTTTTAAGCTAAGAATCATGCTACAACATGTCTACAATGACATATAAACATCACATAACCCACTTAATCGGTTCACAATACGATCTAGCCTAACCACGCAAGATTTTCCCCAATTCATCACATGCATGCATAAAAAGCTATACAAATCATAAAACAATCGAAACGAATATGTAAGGATACTCACAAAGGTTCAAAAGAGCTAATAGAAATTAGATCGGAAAATAAGTCGGGCTTGTCCTTGTTCCCTTCTTGATGCCGCGGCCAACCCAAGACCAAAAACCACAACCAAACTAACTTGTCTAAGTGACTATCAAAACAAATCACCTCTTTTTGCCCCTTATGTGGTTCGAACACAAGACCACACCAAAACCGAATCCAAATAAACCCAATAATTTACCAAGTGACCAAAATCAAACACACCCTTTGTGTGTTCTTGCTCGGATTCGAACCCACAACAAACAAGCCCAACCGACACTTTTGAAACCAAAACTCCCTCCAATATATTTATTAACCTTTTATCAATAACCCAATTGACTTTCAATCAATTAAACACACACCCTTGTGGTCTCTCCCTTGGTTCGAGCCCCCAACCGAACCCAATGACCCTTTTGCTTCAGAAATATTCAACCTCACACAAAACCTTATTGCATACTTACTTTTCTTACATGGATGATCACTTTATCATCATTTAAACAAGTTTTGATGACTAGAAAATTTAAACCACCAAAGGGTGTTTATTTGTGTGCTCGGCCGAACCAAAAAGAAAGGAAAAGGGGGCAAGAACTCAACTAGCACTTGGTTCTAGCTTGTTTAAATCTTCATTTAAGTGATATTTGGATGTGTTTTCAAAATCAAAATGGAAAAATGTTAGGTTTGTGTGGGTGATGGTACTCGGCCGAATAGGGGAGGCAAAGAGGAGATAACCAAAAGCTTAATTAAGTAAGATTACTTGTAGGTGTGTAAGACTTTATCCACGGAAGCAATTTATGTAATCATGGTCTTGGAAACAATAACACTTTGAGTGTGTTAGGAGCCCTAGGCGTCGGCCTAGAGTGGCTAGCATGCAAGACCCATATATTTTTTTTTCTTTTTCATTTATTAATAAAAATCTTATGTAACATTTAATTTAAAAATGTAAACTTGTTAATGTTGTTAAAACGCGAGTCTTGGCTCAAACAAGGACGACTTTCGTAAAAATAATAAATTTACGATCTTAAAAATAATAATGAGACGGGTCGTAAATTTTTACGATGCTCAAAACGATTAACGAACGCGCGGTCAAACGTCGACTCGCGAAACGTCAAAAACAATTATTTTAAATTTCCGTTCGTAATAAAATACGTAAATAATTATTTACGACAAATAAAAATTTAAATGTCGACGTTCGCTCACACGAATTTATAAAATAATGATTATGATGTCGAATTCGTGATCGTCATATGCGTCGTGAAACTCGGGTTGTTACATTCCACCCACCTTAAGGGAGCGCCGTCCTCGGTGCTCGGCCTTACTCTCCCGTCTCATCTTTCTTCCGTAGCATTACGGCTTCTCGTCATTGCACGCACTTCACACGTTCTTACCTAATAAGATGCGATTTCTGCTCTCTTTGACCTTTCGGATGACAGGTCAATCAAAACGAATGGTAATTATACCAACAAAATAAAAATAAAAATTCAATCGTGTAAGCTGCTATCATACGAGACAAAACGTGTTGCGAAAATATATTCGACAAAACCAAATCACGTTGTTTTAACTTCCATAGTCGCGCCCATTATAAGAGGCAACGTACGTCGTGGAATAGTTTCGATTAAAATAAGTTATTACGTCATTCTAACAAGAAAATCTCTAAAACGGATGATCGATCCAAACTTAATTGGCGATCATAAGAATAACAAAAATTGAGCGCGCTTAGCTCGCTAAAACCAAGAATAAAATTCCGTCGCTAATCAATATCAAAACATGCGTCGCTAACTAATAATCAAGATAGACGTCAATCTTCGAAACCGATATATATTTGTATCATTATCCAAAATCAAAACACCCATGTCGCCCTCCCAGTCTCATTTAACAATGCCCACCGGTTGCGAATAACATTCTGGAGTACCTCCATTAAATGCATCATAGCGCTATCATGTAAAATCACATATTCATTTAAGCACATAATCGCCTAGTAGTCATTTTAAAATGACCCTATGTTTCTATCTAGCTTATCATCGCTTCGCTATAGTCATGCCTGCTTTCTATAAGTTTTAGCATAATATCCGTGCCTACTTATCAGGAAGCCTCAGCAATGGCCATGCTCATCATGCGGGTTCATACCCAACCGGTTAGATTGCTCATTATTCTTGGCTTGCCGGATGGCCAAACCTCTTGGTAATGATCTCGACTAAATCACGATTAGATTTTAGCCAACCATGGCCATGCTTGTGGTTTAACAAGCCACAACCGACAATGGTCTACCTGGCTTACATACCTCTCAAACCAATCTTCATCTACATTCGGGTAAGTATACCCAACACTTACGTCCTCAGCCATATCACGGCAAAATAAAAGCGACCAATACGCTTGCTACCATTCAAGAGCACATAGCTCACAAGACACAATGAGCACATAATTCGGCGACAATGATTTCCGTTAAAACACATATTGTCAAGAGACAAATAAAAAACAATCAAGAAAACAATTGAGCATCATGGGCTCGTTGCTCGTTCGACGATAAATAAAATCAAAATTTCAACGTTTACGCACTGCGACTAACATGGTCGAATCGGTCCTACCGCATCGCCTCGAATCCAGGATGACTTAACTTATCAAGTTGAGGTGACTACACACATTCCTATTTTGATACCGTTCGACTTAAGGTGTTAGCTACTTCGATCGTTCCTCTAGGATGGAAACGGACGTCACCATTCGGCTGGAGTCTCCAATCTTTTCGCTCTTTCATACGCACATAAAGTCGTTACGTCAAGGAGTAAGGATCACTAACCTTAAGTCAGGTGTCGCTTAGTGCCTTATTATAATCCTCGGCGTCATCAGGTATACTTACAACTATACTACCACTATAATCCGTTTCGGGGAAAGAAGTCTTCTTCACGGCCATCGGTTGATACACCAAAGGCATCATACATCTAATATAAGAGAAGTCTTCTCCATTTCTCACTTTCAACCTCGTGACAATCCATCTTAGCTTCCACCCACCTTAGGAATCTTTACATCTCCAAGAAGATCCCTTCTCAGTGTCGGTATCAGGTTTACACCCTTGGTAGCTCAAATCTACCATTGCTCACTAGCACACCGACTACACTTGGTCTTGACACGTCTTCATAACAATCACCGATCTTAAGTACTACGAACTAAACTTCACTCCTTTCTAGACACACTCGTTCCGAACAATACCGTTGGTATTTCCTCTTCAGAACGACTTGGTCATAATGACTCGCATGAGACTCTCTTCACTCAGTTGATAAGAATAGGGTTACTTGCATAAGTATCCGTAGCAGGGTAAAAATATTTTCTCTTTCCGGAAGCTTGACCCAAACATTTATCTCAATTACCAAGCGTTTTAATGGTGACGATTTATCCGACATAGCGTGGTTCTTCCTAAATTATGCATAGTTGATCAGGTTATGCATAATTGAGGACCAAACGACATCATGTCCTTCCTCGTCAAAACGTTTCTTTTCCATACGCTACATGCGTAAATTAATTCCAAGAAAATTTTCAAAGAGTAAAAATCAAATTATTTCAAAAGAAAAGAAGATAGCACCACCTTCCATTCTTATTATTTAAAAAGTTGTTTGTTTTTTTTTTAAAAGAAAATTTTATTTGACACCATAGGGTCAGTTTATGAAATTTAAAAATGCATTTCTCCATTGTTTACACAAACAATTTATACAACATAGTCAATATGATTCGCGCAACGACATTTGTTCAACACACAAATTCGTTATTGCAATTCACAGTTTTAAAATTATCGATTCACGAAACATCATTAGATATGGTTTGGTCAACGGTCACAGCAAGTTCCAAAAATAATACCCATTCATGGACAATGCAAGATAGTATCATACACGTGCGAAAGATCCACCAACCGGAATCATTACACACTCGGGATTAGGTCAGTCTGATAACAAGACTACCCAATATATCAACATCCATAATCATACAAACCCATAATCAAATGATAATCATAGTCTCATAACCAAAATAATAACAATACTAGGGGTAGTACACGTACAACCAAAATCTCCCAAAAGTTACAAATCTCTGGTTCTAAGACCGATACATCCCAAATGACCTCACTAACTGACACTAGCAGTTTAGTGGC
Source organism: Tanacetum coccineum (assembly GCA_026074375.1). Classification (NCBI taxonomy): domain Eukaryota; kingdom Viridiplantae; phylum Streptophyta; class Magnoliopsida; order Asterales; family Asteraceae; genus Tanacetum; species Tanacetum coccineum. The sequence goes on from BQNB010098952.1 coordinate 11,471, forward strand.
TACACAATGGTCATAGCCAAATCCAAAAATCAAAGTAAACTATTAATAGGACTACTAGGGTCCTGGTGGTCTTTTCTCCAATGCCGCAATTCGCCTCTCCAATCCCAAAATACACCGCATCAGTGTGCTCTCACGACTGCCCATCTCAGTAACTGCAGTCTACAGCTGCTGGATCTGCGTGTCTCTATGCTGCACGTCTGCTTGTAAAGCCTGGACCTGCTGAGTCAACTCAGCAATCGCCTCGTCTCTCAAGGCCTTAGTCTGCTGACCCTGCTCAACCTAAGCATCAACCAGCTCTTATCTATCTGCAGCATGAACCATCTGGGATACTATCACTTATACATGTCCCTTAACAGCAAAGATCCTCGGGCCTATCTCCCCAATGGTAACACCAGCCGCTACCTCCGCATCACTCACCTGGATAAGCTTCTGCACCAGCTACCCATGCCCGTACTCCAGGTTACCTAGATGGGTACTCAAGTCCTCAATCACGGATAGAGGTACAAGAAGTCATGAGGCTGAGTGAGGAAAGGACGGTCCCTCATCAGCCGCAGTAGATGGACCTCCAACCTCATAGACACTCGGTGGGGGCACCGATAGCATCGAAGGTGGTGTGGTGGGAGCCATCAGCTACTCCTCATTCACCTCCCAGACCTCTTCATCGTCAAACCCATCGGATGCATCATCCTCGAAGTCATCATCACCAAACAACACGGCCAAGTCCTCCTCTATATCTATCACTCGAGCATCCATCTGCCCCTCCTCCATATCATCTGCGGGATCGATCACCTGCTCCTCCTCTACCTCAGCTACTAGCTCAGCAACCTCCTCAATAGCATGTATGACCATTGGCTCATCCACCATAGCTTCAAGCTCTCCAAGTAAGTAATCATCCGCCTCAAGCCACCTGTTGTTGTTGTTGTTCGGGTTACCAGCATACCCTGGTAACGGTCCAGGTGCGAAGAAATCGTAGGTTAGGTGTGGCTCTGGCTCGTCCACGGGGAAGTCGAATACGTGATCCGGCGACAAAGGTTCGCCCATGATACTACAAAAGAAAGGAAATACTTATATTAGTAACCATCATACATGTTTTTAATCATATGTAAAAGTTATACTCATCACATATCAGGATGGTTTTATGACATTGCATTAAATGCATAAAGAAATTAAATTTTCTGCGAGATGCGAATATCGAGTTATATATATAATCATACATCGCAGAACGGATGCCGTATATATACTTATATAATCATTACTTATATCAAGTGTATCCTACTTGTTACGCACATAATATGCAATCAAATATACCACATAAGGCTTTTAAGGATCGGGAACGATGCGCGCACGGATATCGGACAACGGTGAAAGACTCGTGAAAATTTTCTGAAAACAGTTGTAGTCCAAGTTTTGTAAAATGACTTAGTTCACTACAACTCGTGCTCTGGTACCACTTTGTAACACCCCCAAACTACGATACGCAGCGGAATACAACATTTGGGGTGCTACTTCATAATACATGCACACGAGTCCCAGTAAACGTTCAAAGATACGTTTATAAAACACAATTTCATTTATTAGAAAGATCAGAGTTACATAGGTCCCAATACCAACATAGAAATTTATTTCTAAAAGTCACAACACGACTTGGTTTCTAAAACATTAATTTAGTTTATGACACTACTTCACCAAAACACCGTCCTTGATATCCGCGTTCCGTCCCATCCAGCCATCAACAACAATTTACCTGGGATACATGCTTAAAAACGTCAACAAAACGTTGAGTGAATTCATAGAGTTTACACACGACAGTTAAAACGCATATTTGGATCAACAAACCATATAACATTGCTCGCAAGCAAAGTTATATATAAATAATGTATTCCCACTAATGAGCCCGTGTACCGACACTTAACACATTCGTCTCGCAGGAGGAAATAATGTCCGAGAAGTATGCCTCTTCTCCCATTACTAACTACAAAATATCCGTTACAGGGTGCTCACTTATCAATCAAGGATTCATACCCCGGACAGAGTTGTCAAACCCAATAGATCTATTTAATGCATTAGCGTTCGCCATCAACAAGGCAATTAACTGTAACACATTGGAAGCATATACCCAATATTTTATGGAATCATATTTAACATCAAAACATATTGCGTTCTCATTTTCAAAACAAGCAAGTATCCCCCTCGCGGGTTTAAAAACATTTAAAACACTTAAAAGCGAGGCTATGAACTCTCCTTGATCGAAGCCGAAGATCAAATAATCAAAACAATCCACGAAAAATCAAAGAACATAATCACGACCTATAATTTATGTCGCTCGATTACTATACCGAAAAGTGTAATCAACGATGCGTTCATCGTATCTACAGAATCTATTATATATATATATATATATATATATATATATATATATATATATATATATATATAAATAATATATATAAAGATATATATAATGGTATATATATATATATATATATACATACATGTGATGAGAAATCCACTTGTGCCTTAGATCCTAAAACCCCACAATATTAGGTTACGATCGTTCTTTTATTTATATTATACATCGCTTAATCGAAAACTTTTTATTTTAGGAAACTTTCTATTTTTAGAAGGTTACTATTTTTGGAAAGTTATCATTTTTAGTAAGTCTCGTTATCCAATTATACTTATGATAATATTTAGTTTTCTCGTCGAACCTTCGACGTTCAATGTGGTTATTATTTATTCACATCGGGATCATGTCCCGCATATTACAAAAATTTCTATTTTTAGTATCTACTTCGTTTATAATAATGGCTAAGTTTAAAATATTATACTCGTAATAATAGTAGTGTCTACTTACTTTTTTTTATTCCCGACAAGTCTAGTATTAACCCGTTGACTTTCAAAAGTCAACGTTAGACTTTGATTGACTTTGACTTTTTATACACAATTTACACATGTTACTAATTCTGACCCGCTCCAAATGACCCGTTATATCACATTTTCACAACTCGGACTCAAAAGAGATTTTATGCAAAACGACATTCCGAAGAACTTTTTAGTTTTAGCCGAGACCCGAAACTCGACACAATGACCAAAATGCCCCTGCAAGTTTTTGCAGGAACTTTGACATTTTTAATAAAAACGCAGACTTTGACCTTGGGTTTTGACCCGTTACCTCTTGATTTTAAAACTAGCGAGCCTCGCGACAAAGTTACACATCATTCTGAGCAACTTTCGTGCTTCGCCGGAAGGCCGAAACGGACTCGAAAGTGCTCAAAACGAGCGTTTAAATTCCTGACAGCAACCATTATTTTATACAAGTGCTGAATGTTTACAACAAAATATATATCTCGTTTTAGCTCTAACTTTTTCGTTATTTGGAGTTAGAAGCTCCATTTTATATCAAAACGTTCATAAAAATATGCTCGATCTTATTAACAAATAAAATTTCAGTTTTTGAAATATTTCAGACCTCGATTTGCGTGTCCGATTTTCTGCTCACTTTTACATGTGACAAAACACCTCAAAACTCATTTTTAAGCTAAGAATCATGCTACAACATGTCTACAATGACATATAAACATCACATAACCCACTTAATCGGTTCACAATACGATCTAGCCTAACCACACAAGCTTTTCCCCAATTCATCACATGCATGCATAAAAAGCTATACGAATCATAAAACAATCGAAACGGATACGAAAGGATACTCACAAAGGTTCAAAAGAGCTAATAGAAATTAGATCGGAAAATAAGCCGGACTTGTCCTTGTTCCCTTCTTGATGTCGCGGCCAACCCAAGACCAAAAACCACAACCAAACTAACTTGTATAAGTGACTATCAAAACAAATCACCTCTTTTTGCCCTTATGTGGTTCGAACACAAGACCACACCAAAACCAAATCCAAATAAACCCAAGATTTTACCAAGTGACCAAAATCAAACACACCCTTTGTGTGTTCTTTCTCGGATTCGAACCCATAACAAACAAGCCCAACCGACCCTTTTGAAACCAAAACTCCCTCTAATATATTTATTAACCTTTTACCAATAACCCAATTGACTTTCAATCAATCAAACACACACCCTTGTGGTCTCTCCCTTGGTTCGAGCCCCCAACCGAACCCAATGACCCTTTTGCTTCAAAAATATTCAACCTCACACCTAACCTTATTGCATGCTTCTTACATGGATGATCACATTATCATCATTTAAACAAGTTTTGATGACTAGAAATTTTAAACCACCAAAGGGTGTTTGTTTGTGTGCTCAGCCAAACCAAAAAGAAAGGAAAGGGGGCAAGAACTCAACTAGCACTTGGTTCTAGCTTGTTTAAATCCTCATTTAAGTGATATTTGGATGTGTTTTCAAAATCAAAATGGAAAAATGGTAGGTTTGTGTGGGTAATGGTACTCGGCCGAATAGGGGAGGCAAAGAGGAGATAACCAAAAGCTTAACTAAGTGAGATTACTTGTAGGTGTGTAAGACTTTATCCAAGGAAGCAATTTATGTAATCATGGTCTTGGAAACAATAACACTTTGAGTGTGTTGGGAGCCCTAGGCGTCGGCCTAGAGTGCCTAGCATGCAAGACCCATATTTTTTTTCTTTTTCATTATTAATAAAAATCTTATGTAACATTTAATTTAAAAATATAAACTTGTTAATGTTGTTAAAACGCGAGTCTTGGCTCGAACAAGGAACAAGGACGACTTTCGTAAAAATAATAAATTTACGATCATGAAAATAATAACGAGACGCTTCGTAAATTTTTACGATGCTCAAAACGACTAACGAACGCGCGGTCAAACGTCGACTCGTGAAACGTCAAAAATGAATATTTTAAATTTCCGTTCGTAATAAAATACGAAAATAATTATTTACGACAAATAAAAATTTAAATGTCGACGTTCGCTCATACGAATTTATAAAATAATAATTATGACGTCGAATTCGAGATCGTCATACGCGTCGTGAAACTCGGGTTGTTACAACTTTCCCCCACTGACCTATGGTTCTCTTGAGCCATGGATCTTACTCAACTTTTCCAAAAATCAGGTTTATGATTTCGAATTTTTGAAAAAGTAGTTTTCAACTTAAAATGACTTCTCTGGAAGGTTTTAACGCTTAAAAATTTGAGTAACTTATTTGATACCAATTGTAGAACCATAGAGGGAGAGGGGTGAATACGGTTGTCTTGACTTCTTTGAATTTTATAAAACTCTAATTCTCGAAAGAGCTGAGTGGTGTAATGGTCTACTTAGCAAAGAAACAATAAGTAGATGGAGATAGAGAGAGAGATAGACACCACGATATATACTGGTTCAGGAAGGGGGGTTTATTCCTTATGTACGTCTAGTTGCAAATCCACGACACCGATACTATTCCTAGTATAATCCTTATGGTGGACTACAAACCGTATTACAATTTAACTCCATCGATATGCACAAAGATCGGCGCTCAAAAAGAAGAGTTACTACCTATGGTATTTCGCCCTCGAAATCCACCCCTAGGAACCCGTGATTCAACTTAACCTCTACGATCACTTAGATCGACTAGGACCACTAAGAACTTTCCCTTGGAAGTTTACCAAACCGCAACTAGATCCCCAAGATCTAGGCTTGATCCCTCGGATACAAGACTTCCTGTACAACTCAATTGAAAGATATTTTGATACAAGAACCAGTCCCTAACCTAGCCTAGAGACTCGATTCTAATAGAAAGGGTATGAGAAAGAAGACCCTCGACTTATAACACACAAGTGTGGATTAGGTACTTATGTGTCTCTCTTGCAGAGATGTGTTCTTCAATAGAATGATAGAGGAAAAGATTTAGAACACAAGAGGTGTTAGACTTAGAGGATTAGAGAAGAGAAAAGAGAGGAAATAACTTTGGAAAAGGTGAGGAATACAAAGGCCAGCGGCAAGTATTTATAGGCCAAGAGTCTCAAAGCTGGGAAAATAATTTGCGAGTGGCGAGCTACCCACCTGTCAGCGAGTGGCCAGGGCGCCAGATTCCCAAATTATTTTCTTCGGGACTTTGGCATTTTAAATACCCGCACTTGTTAAACCTCCAATCATAGTTCACGCTATGAACTTTCAATCATTTTTATACTCAAGGTCAACCAACTCAAATAGCTATTTGATAAAAGCATTTGTGAACTATTAAAAAGCCTTTTGCTTATCCGATGTTGTAAATTGAGAAAAGAACTATCAAAAAAGGGTATTTTGGGTATTCTTTAATATATAACTAGGTTAGTTAGGATCCAACCATGGTTTAAAGAAGCTAGTTAGGGTACAAGGAAATATTGTTGGAATATTCCAAACTTGTAGATAAAGGGTGGATGTTATGGGGGGGGATATTTGAAATTTGAATTTTAAATCTTTTAAGCACATGTTGGATAAGAGAGAAAGAGAATAATGAGGTGTAAGTGAGTTGGCATGATGTGATGGTGATAGGATGAAAAGGAGCCTCTTGATTTTGGTTTAAAATAGAGGGTAAGGATGAGATGAGATAGGTAAGTGGGATGGGTGAAGTAGCAAGATCAAGGGTGATTAGAGAAGTGTATTTGTTTAGAGAGTGAAGTTTGTTTGTTTATAGAGGGAAGTGTGTTTGTTTGAGATCTGAATTTCAATCCAAGGGAGGAGAAGAGATTAAGGTAAAATGGATTGATGAAGTGTTAAGATCAAGGGTGGATAAATAAGTGTGTTTATTGTGTTAGTTTGATTTCAATCCAAGGGAGGAGAAGAGAGTGAGGTAAGTTGGATTAATGATATGGTGTGATCAAGGGTTAAGATGAGAAGGGGTGTGTGTGAAATTCAAATGGGTTAGTAATGAAGAAGGTAAATAGGAGATATGTGGTGGAGAATATTTTGATAGGATGTAGAGGAGCCTATGTTGGGAATGAGGGGAATAAGAAGTACAACAAGTAAAAGGAAGGTACATTGTGTAAGGGGAACAAGAAGAACAAAATCGTCTTAATGCTAACAAGCTAAGTGTTTTTCATCTTAAGTAAAGCATATCCCATAACAGGAAAGGATGCATTTACGCAAAGTGACCTTTGACTTAGTTTGACCAATAAGGGAGTAAAACACGTTACGTGATTAGGAACAACGTATATCCGGATTAAGGTCAAATGAATACTTTCGTTTGATGGTATGTTGAAAGTAAGTTCATACAAGGTTTAGAAAAAAGTTTTGGCCTTGGCTAGAGGCGTTTAATAAAAGATTTGAGTTGGTGTTTTGTTGAAAAATGGAAGGATTCGTTTTTGCTCCTCTTTAAAACTTAACATCATTTGGAGTGTTCCTAAATGCTCAAATATCATATACATACCTTTATTGAAGTTTCTACATGTGTCGGGTAAGAGGAAAGTCGACAAAAGAAAATCGGTAAAAATGGATGCCGCATGTGGCGCGCTGGGCACTTGCTGATGCGTGCCCAGTGCGCCAGATACAAATATCCGGTTTTACGGATTTTGGCCATCGTTTTTTATTTTAGGTTTTGCGAGCGTTTAGTTGTCATCATTAGAATATAAAGGATATCATAGTCAGTGTTGCACCAACAATCTTCTCCTTTTTGATGATGACAAATAAAATTTCAGAAAGCAAATAAAATTACAAATGTAGCGAAGATGAAGACCGCCGTTGATGTAGCTTGCGTCTTAATCTTGGCCTTGTAATTTGGTGAAGCTTGAACATTGCCTTCACCTTATGATCTTTACATAGCTTTTCTTCTCCCATGTATGCTATGGCTCTTTTGCTTCTGTAATAGCTAGTTATATTAGCTTTCTCTCCTGATCCATGAGCATCTTGCTCTTTGCTTTCCTTCTCCCCCTTTTGTCAAATCAAAAAGGTGGGATCTTGGTATTTCATTGGAAGGTTAATATCTTTGTAGATGTATAGAGTATATATCATGACACGTCCTCCCCCTTGATCGTAGCTTCCTCTTGTTCTAAGGCGGTGATCCATGGATCAAGAGCATTACATTCGAAGTGTTCTTGGCTACAATTAGCAACAAGTAAACACAAAACAACACAAGCACACATATACTGATGTTCAAGTCCAACATGGGTTAGCTTACTATTTGGAGACTTTCAAACATGGATTAGTTCAAGTATAACATCATATCTTACATATCCAAATATTGATAAAATTAAGCAATCACATGCATAACATCATCATATAGTTATTCATATGGTAAATTTATCAATCATGTATCAATGTAACATACTCAGGCAAGCATAATGCATATTCAAATTAGAGCACATAGTTTCACATACAAGCACTTTAGGAGTGTAAAGCTAGACCTAGATGTTCAAGGCGAAATGTGAAAGATATCTAATTACATTTAATTGTGCATGTGCCAAATCGTAAATCGTGATGTCTACTCAGAATCCTACTAGGACATGAATGCAACTTTAAGTGCATTTATGCTTAGAAGTTTTGTGCAATATTTGCACCAACAATGTGAGTATAGTTTTTGACTCGTATGTAATCCTAAGGTGAGAAGGCTTTTCAAAAATCTAGGTTGCATATTCTTATTTATAACTAGAATAAATAATATATAAATATTATATCTTTAAAATAATAATATACTGTATGTTTATCTGGAAAGTATGATTTCCCGGGTCGTTTCCCAAACGATTTGAGAATTTATACTCCGCTTGATATTGGATATTGATTTGAAGGGTTCAAGATTATTGGGTTTTCTACAACTACTAATTAAAATACAAGCAAGATAAAACAACATTAAAGCACTTAAAGATAACGAGAAAACAATAAAACCATGAGCTAATAAGCAAATAAACTAAAATAAACTCCTAAAAATGTAAACTAAATTTCTAAACCTAAGATAGGACAAAAGAAAATTTTAGGAAAAAGAAAAACATTTTTTTTGGCATTATTTTGAATTTATTATGTAATTAAAACTAATTTAATCCTAATTAAAGATCTAATAATCTTAAAACTATAGCACATTAAGTACTAAAAATTTGAAAAAATGATTTACTTAAACTTATAAAAGTCTAAATACAATATTAAAACTCTGAAAACTCATATTTATGGGGGGGGAGCCGGGGGCCGGACGGACTCGATTGTGGTATAAATTATAGTCCGATTTTTAAACATTAAAAAGTTAAAGAAGCAATAAAGGACAAGTTAAGATCTAAAAATGTAAAACATGATTTAACTGAGGTAAACCAAAGCTATTTGTGATCTAAACGAAAAATATGTTTTGGTATTTTTCTGTGAAACTTTTTCTGTATTTTTTCTGTATGTTTTTAAGATGTTTACTTTCTCAGAAAACACTATTAAAAATAATATAATTGACGTGAATAAATTAACAAAAAATTCTCAGGAAAATATCTAAAATGTACTAAAGGTCTAATTGAAAATTATAAGATTCCAACTCAGCTAACAGATAACTGTGAAAATTGCTTATAAGGCTACGCGTCTAAAGATGCACAAAGGATTAAAACTGTATAAGTATTTACTCTGATAGGAAACACTAATGGATGTAAGCTATTGTAGCACACTTGTTAACACGTATGGCATATAAGAGGGAGGTCCTGGGTTCGAGGCAGGCAAACTTTTTTTGCAATTTTTATTTTTCTTACTTTTAACAAATCTAAATATCTAAACTTATTAAAAACATGATTTTAAACAACTTAAACTCTTGAGCCTTTTTTATCTGAAAGTGACAAATAAAGCTCTGCGAAAAAAACAGCTTATGGAATAAGCTGTTTCCGACAGGAGCAGCTTTGCCCTTGGCGTTTCACTTCAAACAACTATAAATAACGAAAAATAAGCATTAAACTTACAAAACTAAAAGACTAGTTCTATGAAACGCTTATTAAGTGCACTATCTAAATCAAATAAGGCTAACTTGGCCTAAGAACTCAGAAAAATTACACCTGAAATCTCTGTCATCATTCAAATTGGCACAAACGCAGAATTTAGCACAAATGACCAAGATTCTACTAAGCTAATAAGCTTAATAAGCTAAGCGAGACTTTATAAGAGCTTTTTGAAAAACTTACACTAAGTTAAGCAACTCCTAAGCTATGAAACTAAATGGTAAAACCTTAATATATAAGCTAGAAATTTGAATTAAAAGGCTATTTCCTCTAATCTAATGTTTTTGGTCTTTTTGGTTTTCTTAGTTGAAATTTGACAGCAAAATAAGCTAGGAAAATAAGCTAGAAAATAAAATTTAAGTCCTAATCTATATTAAGTTGTAACTACTCTATATCCTATTCTAACCTTAAGAGCTAAGGCCTATGATTACCTAGCTAAAAAAAGCTAAAAGTGATAGCAGGAACAGCTTGGTTCCTGCTGATGCACTTGACTCAAGTGCAAAGCAATAGTGCAAGTGACCTTGTGGTCTCTACTGCACTAAACACACTCTCTTAGAGTGTTCAAATCAAGAACAAGCAAGATCTAAGCCTTTGAAGGCTTAGATCCAATTTTTACTAGCTAAAAAGAAGGTAAAAAATTGCCCTGGTGCTGAGATGATGAAATTAAGTCACAAAATCATTTAAACTTCAAACTAATTGTTCAAACCTTTTTAAAACTTGCTAACTTGTAAGAACTCAGCTGACTCAAGTGTTTTGCACAAATTTTATTGACTTTTAATGGTCAAAATGGCTTATGCCAAACACCCCTTTCAAACTTTGACAGATTTGACAAAGGCTTTTTAAATGAAATATACTTATTAAATCTACAAAACCAGATATTAACTAGCTTATATCAAACTTAATTATCATGAATTAACAACTAAATAAGCATTAATCTAAGATTTAAGCTATTTTACTTATTTTTTTTAGTTTTTTAAGGCTTATATGACAGATTATATAAAAACTATGCTCTAGGTTATGAAAAGCAAAAATAGATTAACTAATGTGACTATTAAGCTAAATAAAACACAAATAAGCAATAATAATCAAACTTAATAAGCAAATAAGCAGATCTAAACATAGAAAACAATAAGACCACTATTTGAAGCTAGAATTAAAGGAATTAAAAGAGAAACTTACAAAGTCCTCTAGCTAAACAAGAGGTACCATTTAAGGCAGCTACAAGCTCCCTAGCTTATTAATAAGCTAGGGTAATAATCCATGGGATCTCTTCCATTCCTAGATCCCCTTCCTTTAAGCTTAAATCCAATAAAGTCCAAGGTAAATGTAAGTTAAACTGTTTTAAGGTTTAGATAGGATTATTTCTGAATTGATTAAGCTCTATTTCAGCTTATAGACTGAAAGAGCTTATTATGAGCTTATTAGCTTATTAAAACAGTTTGGTTGATTGAGAGAGCTTGTGAGCTGAAAGAGAAGAGAGCTTATAACAAAATTAAACCAAATTCCATTAAAAAACTGAATTACATTACTTAAAAAGAAGTTACAACTGATTTTAAATCAAAATTACATTAAGCTTTGAAAAAAAACTACACTAGGCTAAAACTAGAAAAGAAAAAGAGCATGCCGTGTGTGTGTGATGGGGGTGCTATTTATAGCACCATAGTGAAGCTTCTAGGCCTTTGAGTCTCTGCACGCTCCTCTTAATCTACACCCTTCAATTCTTCAATCATTGGATCTTAAGTTTTAGCCGTTGGATCATATGCACACTCACACGGATTGCCAAGCTGTCATTCTTTGATGTGACAGCTTGTGCTAGTTGTGTGAGAGCATTTAGTGTAAAAATTGAGCTTCACTTGTGCTTTCTCTCTTGTTCACGATCCTTGCTTGAGTCAATGAGCCAATGAGAGCTTTGATAAGACTGAATTAACCTTGCCATTTCATTGTACTACACTTGAATAGACATCCGTACCCTTTAATTTCAAAAAGCCCTTTGATTTACCTATGGTGAAAGCTGGGGACGATGGGTGAATAGTGTTTGGGTTTTCCCGCTTGTTTTAACTGATTTAGGGTAAAATCGTTTTAAACTTTGGAAAAGTGACACAAATGGTCCTTATGGATGTTTATAAAAGGTGTTAGTGTAAAAGATTTTTGTAAATTGCAATTTCAGTCCTTGTGGTTTATAGAAAAGGGTAAATGGGCTAGGGTTTTGGGCTTATGGATCCGGGTGAGGCCCATTTAGGCTTAGGGACCATTTATGGACTTTTCTGAAAGTTGAGGGCCTTAAATGGAATATTTTGGGTCTTGTTGACTTTTGTTGACCAAGATTTGACTTTTCCTTTGACTGATTGACTGAGGGTTGACTTTTTCATGGCTTTGCTTCTGGCTTTTGTACACTCTTCCGTTCTCGTGTCCGTGTTTGCTTGTTTTTGATGGTTTTCTCGTGATTAAATACGAGCACATTTTTGCTATTTTTGGTCTGTTTTGGGTTTAATTGGGTTATTTTAGGCATAAATGGATATGTGTATTTTACACTTATCAATGTCCAAGGCGAAATGTGATAGATATCTAATTACATTTAATTGTGCATGTGCCAAATCGTAAATCGTGATTTCTACTCAGAATCCTACTAGGACATGAATGCAACTTTAAGTGCATTTATGCTTAGAAGTTTTGTGCAATATTTGCACCAATAATTTAAATATAGTTTTTGACTCGTATATGATCCTAACATGAGAAGGCTTTTCAAAACTATAGGTTGTAGATTCTTATTTCTAACGATATATTAATTACATCCAAAGATGAGTGGGCATATTACGTAAGTAGATACTAATCAAGTACACTCAACATCTTAATTTTGCTAAATAACCAAAAGCTCTAAGCATAAGTTACTACCTGATGGTAAGTTATGGCATAAGGGGATACCTAAGTGAGTAATTAACATTGTGTATTACTCTCTCCTAGATTAACACAAGCATTCAAAGTTAACACCTATATGATGTAAAGGCGACCTCAAAAACTACATGTCCTTTATCTTAGAAAAAAAATTAATTATAACCCCTTTCATGTCTTTCACGTAATTCCTAAACGCATAAATCAAGCTTTAAGAGCGTAGTGTCATCCAAAGTAAGCATAATCTAAAATGTCTAGATTATCCTAAATCTAGAAAAACATGAAGATGTGCACTATACACATTTCCTTTAATGACCTCATTTTAAAAATTATCTTTCTTAACTTTTGAAGATGCATGTCTGACGAACGATCATGAGTAGGTAATGTATGAATTCAAATAATGCAATTGAGCACCTAACGTATAATTAAAGGTATTTTTTTGGAGTTGTGAGCTATCTTTTATAGACGTGCAAACAATTAGCATCTTAGCAATAAGCATGAAATTAACTACCATCATGGAAAGTAGGCATGTAAGCAAATATCATCAAAACATATTTCTCATGCAAGCACATTTCACATATCGTCATTAACCAGTGAGCATATAGAATTTAGCAATTAGCATGGTAGGTAAGCATATAAGCAAATAGTATCAAAACATATTTTTCATGCAAGCATAATTTTCATATCATCACTTGATAACGCTAACAAGTAAGCATATAACCACATAGCATTTAGTCTATCATCAATTAATCATTACGACAAGTGAGTATAACATCCAAGTATCTTCAATTTATGATAAACTAACTTATTCATAAAGACAATTAATCG
>BQNB010098953.1:0-25038 GCA_026074375.1 Tanacetum coccineum
AGTATAAATTGATAAACATAAACAAGCATACAATGATAAATTAAGAAATCAAGATATAAACAAAACCAAACATTCAGATCTTGATAATAATGGCTAATACCCGAAGATATTAGCCTTCAAACATCATAATTAATACAAGAGTAATAGCTTAGCCATGGTAAATGGTATGCGTTTAATTACACATATTTTTCATCATTAAAATCAGACTTAAATGACCCAAAACATACCAAAAATACATTGTAGTTGTATGTTTTCACTTATATTGTGCAGGAAATGGATATCCGATAAAAGGAAGAAAAATCAAGCGAAAACAGACAAAACCAAGCACGGAATGGAAAAGCGTGGAAAAGACAAAGTCAAATCGAAGTCAAAGTCAACCCCAACAAATTCAAAGCCAAAAAGTCATCAAGTCAAAGAAAATACAACTTTAGGGACCAAATTTGCCAAATCCTAAAGTTGTATAACAAGGATAAATACTACAAGGACTGAAGTTGTTATTATGCCATATATAACTTTAGGGGGCCATTTCTGCCAAACCCCTAAAGTTATATAACAAAAGGACTAGGCATGTAATAGCCCTAATAACTTTGGGGGGCTAATTCTGCCTAAACCCTAAACTTTCACTCCCACAAGGACTACATTTGCAACAACTTATAACACATTTAGGGGCTGATGTTGTCAATCCAGTAAACTTAATCCACCACAAGGACCATGCGTGCAATAATATGTATATAGATGAGGGGCCTCTTTTGCCCTTTTCCCAAAACATCACCCCTGCCCCTTATATAAAATTTTACCCGCCAAAATCAAACCCCACATACTGTTCACTCTTCCCTGTCCCCCTACCTCGGTTACTGTTCATAACAGACAAAATCCACTCTCCCCACCCCCCACATGGGCTTATGAACAGCTTGGCAATCTCCTATACATCCATTGGCTTAAGGAAAATGACAAGGATTAACGGCTGTGATGATTTTAAGTGGGCACCAAGACAAACCAATGGCCAAGATTGGACTATGTTCACCTCACACAACAAAAACACTCTCAACCTGTCTCAGCAAAGAAACACAAGAGGAAGAAACAAAGTGTTCAAGACCTAGAACATTCCTAGTATCAATATAAATAGCTTATCTTGTAAGCCATTTGGAAGCAGAGTAATTTAAGTAGTTTTTAATCTAGTTTTTTCAGCTTATGTTTTTATGTATTTGCAAATTTAATGTACTCTCTTTTAAATTAATGAAAAAGTTTCAAGGTTTTATGTTCTAAATTTACTTGTTCTTAAGTCCTACATTGTTGTAACCACTTTGAAAAAGATATTCTTAAGTTTAATATACATAATCTAAGCTGTAAAAACTTATATGGCTTAAGCTTAATCATAGCTTGTAGTCATTTAAGCAACTAGTTCTCAAAATTTACCAAAAATTCAAGAAAGCAAATGGAGCACAGTGTATTTTGGAAGGCTGTGGTTTTAGAGCCTCATGGGAGGCAATAGGTTTGTTATTGGCTACTAAAATCAAGAGGAAAAGCTTAATGAGCTTGTAAGCTCCTTATTTTCATTTTCTTAAAAAGTTACTGTAGCATTGCTTAATTAAGCTTATTATCTGCTTATTTCTTGATTTTCAAGACAGCTTTATGAGGATGTCGCTGTGTTAGAAGGAGATTAAATAAATGAGTCCGGTTAAACAAGTATGTCTTCGTATAGACGTCATTCTATTGCGAAACCATAACTTGTAAGTGTATCTTGTTAAATTGAATGAAAACCGTTGCATAGCCAGCGCGAGTCGAAGTGTATATGATGATGCTCATTGTAGTAATTCGCTGTGTTGTTCTTGCTGCGTCGACTGAGCTTTTGATAGAATGATTTACATTGTGGTTATGAGAAGTTAGTTCGCATATATTGTGCGAGAGTGTGCTTATGTGCTGAAGTGATCTATTGTATCATATGTAGTCACGATGTACTATAGAGTGACGCTTTGTTCGTAGACGCTAAAACGAAATTCGTAATTTGTCTAAGTTGTAGCTATAATTACAAACTCAATACTGCGAAATAAAGAAGAGAAAGATATTGACTATAAGTCTTGTTCTTTATGGGGCGCTTGAATTTCGGTCATTCTCACAACTAATCGCATACACATGGAAAGTGAAAGACCGAGCTAGGCTAGAATATCCTAACATATTCTCTTTTTGATCTTTACTATTAGATTTTTGCGAAAGGTCGCTTCAGCTTAATTTCAATTCTATATAAATACTCAGAAGAATAAGAAAATTGGCATGCTACAACTCCTACCTGTTAAAACATGTTTTGGGTTGTGTTTGTGCTTTGGCTTAATTAACAAAACGTGACTAAATAAAATTATAGAGTTTTTCGTTAAGTTTCGACGTTTAACCGAAAATTACCATTTTTAGTAAGTTTTTATTTTAGGAAAGTTTTTAGTTTCGGGACGTTAATACCGTCTTCTATATTTTCTAAATCCATATTTCTTTAAACGCACTAGAGAATCCTAAACGTTTAACTTCCATGCCTATCTTGCTAATATTCACTAAACTTACTATTTTTAGAAACCTTAATGCTTTCCCTAAAATATGTTAACGACTTTTCTAATGATACTAATCAATATATATGTGATACTATATGTTTTGCTAATGTTTTAAAAGCTTAAATCACCCTGAAAGCATCCGAAAACTTATTTTACTATTCCCATCAGCACCTTATTTATTTATTTTGCAGAAAAATGCTTCAAGTTTCATTTGGCTATAACTTGGCCGTTTTAAGTCTGATTTTAGTGTACAATATATGAAAATTTATCTACTCGAAACGAGATCTCCAAAAACCACCTTTACGCCTAATGAAAACATTCCTAAGTCGACCAAAACCTCAAAACAATTTCGGATCAGCAACTATGTATTTCACAAATGCTTTCAAAAATTCCACCAAACTTCACAGTAGTGCCTAATCTAGCCTAATCTTCATTCACAACTAATCCACCACAAAACCACACCTAAAACTAACCTAATCTCTTTATTTCTATTGTTGTAACTCACTTTTCAACTCACCTCACCAAAATCATAAAGTCATAAACATGTTACTTCCATTTTTATAAAAGATGTCAAGATGTTATTTCATTTCTTTTAGAAAAATTAACACAAACACCATAGGACTTTATATATCTATGCAAGAACATAAGTAAATAATGAATGAAAGTAGAAATGAAAGCATGAGTTTCAAAGTAAGCTTACAAAATGAAGAACAAGCTTAAAAAATATGATAGAAGATGATGGAAGACATTGATTTTGAAAAATCCCAAATAATAACCAAACCCTAATTTGTAGATCTTGAAATAAACCCTTGAATCAATGAACCAATACTTGTAATCACCCTAAATAACCTTAGATATGAACCTAGTATACTTGGATCTTGGAGAAAATTAAGAAAATAAACCCTAAATGGGTGTTTATTTGGTGTCGTGAGCCAATAAGAAAGAAAAAGAGATGAGAGATTTTTGATGAGGCTTGGGAATGAGAATGACCTAGTGTGTGTCTTATAACATGGTATTTATAGGATAAAGGATGGTTTAGAGTTTCTAGTTTTGTAGTATCAAGTGACCAGTACACAGTATGTGTGTGCATTGCTCGGCCGAAAACAACCACAAGGACCAAGGGGTTTAATTTTTAGGACCATTGTTCTTATATTTAGGCTTAGGTTTGAATTTTGGTGAGTCAAAATGGAAGAGATCACATGCACTAGTTTTTCATAGTTCCTTGTGCATGGTAATGACTCCATGAGAAGTCACTATCTTCCCCTTTCATGAGCACATGCATAATAAAACAAGAAAGATGCCTTTGATTTAATTTCAAGACTTATAGTTGTTTTTGTTAGGTTTAGGCATTCAAAATTAATAAGGGGGGAGTATGAACGAAATTTTTGACTTATAAACACGAGGTGTATGATAACTAAAGTTTACACGAAAAGATTTCAGGTTTCCGGGGTTCCGTTTGATCAAAAAAACCAAAAAACATAAATTATACGCTAAAACGTAAAAATAAGTATCAAAAGTGATCGTAATATATGAAACACTTAGAAAAGATAAAATAATGCATATAATATCTAGACTAATCATAATCCAAAGTCGGAACGCGTCCGATGACGTTTTCAGATCTACGCGGGTTAACTTCCCAGTAAATTGCTAGATTCAAACGTAACGTATAAAAGTAAAAAATAATGATCGGAAAAGTTTAAAATATTGACCTGAAATTTGCGGGGTGTGACACTTTCCAAGTCAAAACTTTGCACAACATCAACATTCCCAAGGAAGCTTTGGAAATGGTTTACAAATTGCTTTGCAACTTGAGCACCCTCATATCTTACTCCTTGTTCATCATTAACTACTTCAATTCTACTCCTGTGAGCTCTTCCCTTAAGCATATAATTAAAGAATTTGCTGTTTTTGTCTCCGTCACTTAACCAATCAATCTTTGCCTTCTGAAGGAGAAGTTTCTCTTCATCTTTTCTTGTAGTATTGTATTCTTGTAGAATAATAGCTTCTTGCTTCTTGAGAGTAGCATTATGAGGGTCTTGGTCCACTTGCTTTTGAATAATTTGCAGCTTCTCCTTCCATTCAATAAATTTTTCAAAAATGTTCCCAAACTGTTAGTTAAACTTTAGATGTTCTCAAAACTAGTTAGTTAAATTTTTTGCATGTATGAAACTTTTGGCCTTTCATTTTTGACAATTTTGTATCATATGGACTTTTAAGCTTGTCATTCACGTGTTGTCCCATTTCCCTTGTGTTCTTCATTAGTTGTCAATCATGATTAGTTAGTTGTCATTCGTTATCTAGTCAATCATTGATTAGTGTCTATCCATTTATCCTTGTACCCCTACAAATTGTAATTTATGATTAATGGAATGGACTAAGTTTCACCATCCTTTATGGTTACAAAGCTTATTACAGTCATTCACCAAAAACACTAACCCTTTATCACATAATAGTTGTCCTTCGGTCATCGAAAACAGACGTTCGTGTGTGGATTTGTCCGTGTGGGATCCTCATAATGTATCTGTTTTTCCTATTGTATGATTTTAGCTGTAATATGAAAATCAAGGATCTCCACGCATTTTAATAACCCACTTTGGTCGCGTACCGAGCCGTTGCTGATTCTCGCTTCCAAGCCATTAAGATTTATTGGTTGTTTGTTATTGTCTTGAAATGAAGATTGAGTAAAGGAGGTGGTGTGACTCATTCTTTTCATCGGTACAGACAGAAAAGTAAGACTCAAGGTGGTTTTTAGTTGTTAGTCTTCAAAAAAGTGTTCAACGAGCTAATAGGAGTTGGGTTGTTAAAAGTTACATTTCACGTACTTGTGTCAGCAAGTTAAGAAAAAGAGTTGGGGAATTTGATATAATAATATGGTATTAGAATATAGTGCTCACTAAAGTGAAAGTGAATTAGGGATGGGAGTGACATATTGGGCTCAAAACTGCGACTGGACATCCACTATATTTATCTGTTACTTGTTTTACTATCGGAGATCATTGTCATTTTTCAAAATAGTTGGTCAAAATTTGCGCTCCTAACTAAATGTTGATCCCAATAGAATAGATCTTGCTTAGCTTGTATAAGGCTAAGTTGTATTGAATAAATTCAAAACAACTATGATAGAAACTTTAATTATAAATATCAAAGACTATGCGGAATCTAGTCAATGATACTAAGAAGAATTTCAATGAAACAGTAATGAACAAGATCAATAACAAACAGTTTACCAAACTTTCAGCCTTAATATAATACGAACACTCTTAATAGTATTAGGGTTACAAAACATTGAAGCTACGAATAGATTGACAGAACAATGAAATAGATAATGTCTATCTCTATGCCCTAGGACCTCCTTTTATACACCAAGGAGTCCTAACTGGCTTACAATATTTTCCTAAGTTATCATGATCTTCTAAACAAATAACTTATACGTATATTTTACAAAAATATCTCATACTTATCACATAAGCAATCTTTATCTTTAATCAATCTTTATCCATTAGCAGTTGTAACTCTGTAGCAGTTGTAACTTTGTTAGCAGTTGTAACTTTGTACCACCAGCATTAACTCTGAACACTAGCAACTCTGTAACTTAGCCCAGCTGCATTGACTGTTGTACAAGCGAAGTAGTTAGTAGTAACTACTTAAAATATTTTCTTCATTCTCCTACCAGAGTAGCTTAAACTTTACTGACTATAGCCAGTACTAACATATACTTAGCAGTTCTAGTTACACTAGCATCAGAGTACTAAGTTTTTTATGAACTGGCATAGTACTAACTAATTAGCATTATTTTTTCACAGTTTGTGTTAGCAGTTTAGTAACACAAAACTTTCTTCTTGTGCAACACTAAACTTTGATAGAGCAGCAGTAATTCCAAACTGTGGGATTTAGAGCTTCTACGTTTGAGTACTGCTAGTTAGTTAGTTAGTACTGCCTAATACATTTGTTAGTACTGCCGTTATAGTTAGTATGTTAGTTGTACCTGTATTTGAAGTAAATAATAATTCTAAGAATAAATAATTCAAGAATCCTTCTAAGAATTTTAATCATGTTAGTCATATATAGTAGTACTGTGCTTAAAGTGATATGCATGGAGTTATATTAGGAATAGATATGTATGATCACTTAACGCGTTTTTTTGTAAGCCTATTAGGGTTTTTTCTTGGTGTATAAAAGGAACCCTTACGGCTAATTAGATATACGTAAAGTCAAAGAATGTAGAAAAAGTCATAGTTATTTTAGGGCAAAACATTATAAGTTGTTTTGTGGATTCATTCAATTATAGTTGTGAAAAGTTTTGTAAAGTTCTTGTGTTGTATGTAGTATATTGTTTCTTACGAGTGTATAAAGATTAGTTTCCGTATAATCTTTATATTTTGTTCTACGTCATATACTCTTGTATATAATTTATCAATTAATTCTTACAATCTCGGAGCACTGGGTTATTAGATAGGTATATTAAATAAGTAGGCCCAAGCCTGGTTGTGGGCTTCGGGTCCTATTAGCTGTCATTCTCGTGTGTCCCATTATCCCATGTGTCTCTCATTAGTTGTCAATCATGATTAGTTAGTTGTCATTCGTTATCTAGTCAATCATTGATTAGTGTCTATCCATTTATCCTTGTACCCCTACAAATTGTAATTTATGATTAATGGAATGGACTAAGTTTCACCATCCTTTATGGTTACAAAGCTTATTACAGTCATTCACCAAAAACACTAACCCTTTATCACATAATAGTTGTCCTTCGGTCATCGGAAACTCGTCGATGATTTAGAGGGATCCCAAATGTATCTTTTCCTATTCTCTTATTAGCTGTAATATAAACAAATCAAGATCTCCACCTTTAATAACCACTTTGGTCCAACCGTAGCCGTTGCTATTCTCGTCCAGCCATAGATTATTGGTGTTATTGTCTTGAAATGAAGATATAAAGGAGGCTGTGACTCATTCTTTTCATGGTAACAGAAAGAACTCAAGGTGTTTTAGTCTTCAAAAGTGCACAAGCTAATGAAGTTGGGTTGTTAAAAGTTACATTTCACGTACTTGTGTCAGCAAGTTAAGAAAAAGAGTTGGGGAATTTGATATAATAATATGGTATTAGAATATAGTGCTCACTAAAGTGAAAGTGAATTAGGGATGGGAGTGACATATTGGGCTCAAAACTGCGACTGGACATCCACTATATTAATCTGTTACTTGTTTTACTATCGTAGATCATTGACATTTTTCAAAATAGTTGGTCAAAATTTGCGCTCCTAACTAAAGTGTTGATCCCAATAGAATAGATCTTGCTTAGCTTGTATAAGGCTAAGTTGTATTGAATAAATTCAAAACAACTATGATAGAAACTTTAATTATAAATATCAAAGACTATGCGGAATCTAGTCAATGATACTAAGAAGAATTTCAATGAAACAGTAATGAACAAGATTAATAACAAACAGTTTACCAAACTTTCAGCCTTAATATAATACGAACACTCTTAATAGTATTAGGGTTACAAAACATTGAAGCTACGAATAGATTGACAGAACAATGAAATAGATAATGTCTATCTCTATGCCATAAGACCTCCTTTTATACACCAAGGAGTCCTAACTGGCTTACAATATTTTCCTAAGTTATCATGATCTTCTAAACAAATAACTTATACGTATCTTTTACAAAAATATCTCATACTTATCACATAAGCAATCTTTATCTTTAATCAATCTTTATCCATAAGCAGTTGTAACTCTGTCAGCAGTTGTAACTTTGTTAGCAGTTGTAACTTTGTACCACCAGCATTAACTCTGAACACTAGCAACAGTAACTTATACACCAGCAGCATTGACTGTGTACAAGCAGTAGTAACTACTTAAAATATTTTCTTCATTCTCCACCAGCAGTACTAACTTTACTCTAGCAGTACTAACATATACTAGCAGTTCTAAGTTACACTAGCAGTACTAAGTTTATACTGGCAGTACTAACTACTGGGTTGAACTAAAGATGTTATTTGAACCAAATGCAAAAAATCTTTTAGAACTTCAGAAATATATGCATGATCCTTTGAAATGGTGGTTATATGATATGTGTGCAGTTCATCATGTATCTACAGAGAAAGGACAAGATATATTCATGCTGGTTGAAAAGGATTATCCACTGACAAAGGGACTTGCAACTTTGATGCTATGTAACAAGCTAAGAGTGGATCAACAGTCAGAGATGGCAGATGAACTTTTGATAAAGATCTACAATATAGCAAACAGACCAAGGAAGTAAAGTGTTTGGAAGCATCCTCAGCAGAGTACATTAGAAGAAACTTGAGATTTGATGGTAAATCACAAGTTTAGGGGAGGATTGTTGGGATTTAGAGCTTCTACACTTAGTACTGCTAATAGTTAGTTAGTACTGCCAGTACATTGTTAGTACTGCCAGTTATAGTTAGTACTGTTAGTTGTATATTTAGTACTGTTAGTCATATATAGTTAGTACTGCTTAAGTGATATGCATGAGTTATATTAGGAATAGATATGCATGATCACTTAACGCGTTTTGTAAGCCCATTAGGGTTTTCTTGGTGTATAAAAAGAACCCTTACGGCATAATTAGATATACGAATCTAAGATAGAAAAGTCATAGTTATTTAGGCAAAACATATAGTTGTTTTGTGAATCATTCAATATATTGAAAGTTTTGTAAAAGTTCTTGTGTTACTGTTATATTGTTTCTTCTGGTGTATAAAGATTAGTTTCCGTATAATCTTTATATATTACTCAGGATTTCTATCATAGTTGTTTTAGATCTATCTTTATGTATTACTCAGGGGAGGAGTTTGATTAAAGAATTGGACTTGAATGCTGACATTTCTTTGGTTCCTCCATATGATGCAAAGATTTAGGAGAAGATTAGTGATGATATTGAGGTATTTCTAGAAGAGGAAGAGAGTACTGAATTAATAGAAGAACCTACTAAGATTGTGGAAGATCAAGGAAGTGGTGAAAAAGGAGAACAAGAGGTTACTACTGCTGATACTGCACTTAATACTGCTAGTGTACCAATTAGTACTGCTAGTGCAACTCCTGAGGTTAGTACTGCTACTGCAAATTTGGTATATATAAGAAAGAGTGCAGAGAAGAGGAAAGATAAAAGTAAAGCAATCACGATTGAAGATGAATCTGTTCAAAAGAAGTCCAAGAAGCAACTAGAACAAGGAAGGCTTAGTCATGAAGAAGCCATTAGATTACAAGAACAGATTGACGAGGAAGAAAGAAAATGGATTGCAAGAGATGCTGAAATTGCTAAACAATTGCAAGAAGAATATGATAAAGATGGAAAGAAAGAAGCTGTAGCTGAAGTTGATACTGCTCATGTTATTGACTGGAATGATCCTTCTATAATAAGGTATCATGCACTTCAACATAGACCTAGATCTGTAGCTGAAGTCAGGAAGAATATGATTATGTACTTGAAGAATCAGGGAGGCTACAAGATGAAAGATTTCAAAGGAATAAACTATGATGATATAAGACCAATCTTTGAAAAAGTAGGGGATTTCTGAAGAAGATGTTCAAAGACTAAAAAGAGCATGTCAAGATGTTGAAGCAAAACCTGCTAAAAGACAAAGAATTGAAGAAGTTTCTGAGTCAGTTCAAGAGCAAACAGATGAAGAACCAAAAATAGATGAATTGTCTAAAGAACAGCTAAATCAAATGGTAATTATAGTTCCAGGTGAAGGAATAAATGTTGAAGCTCTTTAAACCAAATACCCAATAATTGGATGGGAAGTTTACTCTGAAGACACTATGCAATTTTAGAAAATCATTAGAGTAGGCAATCACATATAGGTGTATCAGGTTTTTGAAGACGTGCTTAAGAATTTTGATAGGGATGATATGGTCAAATTATGGAGCTTAGTTCAAGAAAGATAAAACTCACCAGGACTTACTGAAGATAAGGAGATAGAATTGTAGGTTGAACTAAAGATGTTATTTGAACCAAATGCAGAAAATCTTTTAGAACTTCAGAAATATATGCATGATCCTTCGAAATGGTGGTTATATGATATGTGTGCAGTTCATCATGTATCTACAGAGAAAGGACAAGATATATTCATGCTGGTTAAAAAGGATTATCCACTGACAAAGGGACTTGCAACTTTGATGCTATGTAACAAGCTAAGAGTGGATCAACAGTCAGAGATGGCAGATGAATTTTTGATAAAGATCTACAATATAGCAAACAGACTAAGGAAGTAAAGTGTTTGGAAGCATCCTCAGCAAAGTACATAAGAAGAAACATAATATTTGATGGTAAATTACAAGTTTAGGGGAGGATTGTTAGGATTTAGAGCTTCTACACTTAGTACTGCTAATAGTTAGTTAGTACTGCTAGTGCATTGTTAGTACTGCCAGTTATAGTTAGTACTGTTAGTTGTATATTTAGTATTGTTAGTCATATATAGTTAGTACTGCTTAAGTGATATGCATGAGTTATATTAGGAATAGATATGCATGATCACTTAACGCATTTTGTAAGCCCATTAGGGTTTCCTTGGTGTATAAAAGGAACCCTCACGAAATATTTAGATATACGAATCTAAGATAGAAAAGTCATAGTTATTTAGGCAAAACATATAGTTGTTTTGTGAATCATTCAATATATTGAAAGTTTTGTGAAAGTTCTTGTGTTACTGTTATATTGTTTCTTCTGGTGTATAAAGATTAGTTTCCGCATAATCTTTATATATTACTCAGGGTTTCTATCATAGTTGTTTTAGATCTATCTAAGACAACTTAAGCTTTAACAAGCTAATCTAAGATCTGTCAAACGGGGATCAACAATAAAGGTTCTTGTATACTAACTTAAGGTGTTCTCTTTCCTTAAAGAGTGAGGAAACCTGAAAAGCTAGAGATACGTTCTCATCCTCTATTTTCTTAATCCTAGAATCAAGATTAGGTGATTCACACGAAGTTACTTGACATTTTCCTTTTAATTGAGCTGACTGATTTTTTTAACTCAGTAACTACAAAGGATTTGTCTCTCAATTGAGCTTTCAAATCATTTATCTCAAAAAAATTTGTTGTTTATCAACGAAGCATTGTGTATTTTCCAAGATTGATCACAAATCATTTTTTCTTTGTTATGTTGCAAAGAGAGTTCGAAGTAACACAATATTCATCAAGTTTTGAAAAACTTTTTGTTAGCTCAAAAAATGACTTGTTTGTTTCTTGTTGATCCAAAAGCACAATGTCAAGACTTTTACACTTTCCATAATTATCAACTTTATTCAACAAACAAAAGTAAGTGCACATAATATCACAAGAGATATTTTCTTCCAAGAGTCGGTCGTTGTTGATTAAAAGTTGTTTCTTTTCAATCTCAAAACATTTCTTTTCCACAGAACATTGATCAACCTTGTCTTTCATTTGTTTGAAAATATTTTTCATTTCTTTAACCTCGTCGTAAAGACCCTTTTCAAACCTTTTGAAAGTTTCTTTTAGGTTTTCGAAAAATGGTATGACGTCTTAGGTAAAAGATCCTTTAATATCCATTGTCTCCCAGTTACCTATCTCATGAGGAGATAAAGTGGTTCTCCTTGTGATGCAGTCATCAAACTTACTAAGAATATCCCTTGCACTTTGAAGATTTTTAAGTACCTAACTGGTGGATGGGAGTTTTTTAGGAAGATTTGGTTTTGAAATGCTTTCAGGAAGACTTGGTTTAGATGACCAATACAGTTGTTCTACAGACAATTTTTTTTGTGGAACAAAGTACTCGTAAAGATTATTGAGTTTGGAGTAATCAACCGGTTTAGCATTAATCTTAGTTTGTTTTTCAGTCATTTTCAACCAACTCTCTTCAATAAGTATTATAGTTTCCTCAGAATCACACATAGAGATAGGATTATGTTTATTAGTCAACACATCCCTAAGATATAACACACGTTGTTTTCGTTGAGCTTGACGAAGATACAAAGGATTTTGATAACCAAGAACTGTCTTATGTGTTTCATCATAAAAATTTTGAGGTTTGGTTAACATGTGCATTCTTTGAGTAGTTTGACCTACTTTGTAAACAATGTTTTCCAGTTTCTTTTTAGCTTTTCCCAAATCTAAAATTTCATTGAAAATGTTTTCATATTTTGCAGATGACTCTTTTTTATGCGTTTCAAAATCATTTTTGAGAGAATTATTTGCTTTTGTTAAATTCTCAATTTGTTGTCGTTGAACAACAAGTTGTGATTCAAAAGCTTCCACTTTTCTATTCCCATCACCGATGACTGTTCGTAATTCAGAATCTAAAAATGTTTCTCTTTTTGTCAAAAACTGTTTAGAACTGTATTCTTTTCTAAAGTTTTGACTCTTGCTTTGTATTTTTCAACTCAGTGGTCAACGATTCATTCACACTTTTTTACCTCTTGATTTACCGTGTTACATTGTTCTACTTAAGATTTCATTTGTTCAATTACAGACAATATCATATCTTTATGTTGTATAGGAGGAGGAACATAGTGAGCAGCTTCGTCTTCAATGGTGACCATATACTTAGCATAAGAGATAAAATTACTGTCACTCATAATTTCAACATATGAATCATCATGAGAGACAAAGTGTTTAGTATATTTCGTCTCTTGTACAACAGAATTAAGCACATTGTCATCATGATAAGTGTCGTAATGAGGTACCTCAGAGAGTGTGTTCGAATCATAAGTTGGAGCAATTGTTTCACCATTTAGTGATCCTGCAGGATAAGACTAGCCATGAAAATTGCACTTGCAGTAGCTTGATCATCACAATCTGAATCATATGCATCAACATGGTC
Organism: Tanacetum coccineum; assembly: GCA_026074375.1. Classification (NCBI taxonomy): domain Eukaryota; kingdom Viridiplantae; phylum Streptophyta; class Magnoliopsida; order Asterales; family Asteraceae; genus Tanacetum; species Tanacetum coccineum. The sequence goes on from BQNB010098953.1 coordinate 13,350, forward strand.
TGCCTTGAAATTTGATGTGGTGTGTAGCTGAAGATCATTACAGTCATCATTCTCTTCTAATCTATCAGCCAAAAAATCTTGTTGTTCTTCATGCAACACAACTCCAGCTTCTTGTGATTGAGCAAGCAACATCTTGTCTTTAAACCATTCAGAATCTTTCACCATTTTCTTTGCAGTACACTGCTTAGCAATATGCCCTTCACCCCTGCAATTGTAACATTTGATTGTATTAACAACCCTTGCTCATATAGCTTGACTCTTTCCAGCATTGCCCACATAACCTTGATACTGTCTTCTTTGAACATTCTAAATCATAACTTGGCCATTTTGAATTGTAGCTTGAGTTCTTAGATTAGACGAAGTTCTGAGTTGGTTATTTGTGGGAGGAAATATTGAGCTATAAGCAGAACTTAAAAATAACATAGCTTTGTTGAGACTGGCTAATGTTAGTACAACAATCCAGAATCAGGTTGTGTTAGAAGTATAGGTGGTTGTTGTGGAGCAACTAGTGGTGCATAGCTTTGTTTTAGAGGTGATTGAATGAGTTGTTGAGTTACTGGAGTGGTTGATTGATAGTACTTATATGGTTGATAAACTTCAGATGGTTAGAAATGATATTGTATATTCTGACTGCTGTATGATGGAGGTAGGTTGTAGTTGTTGGCTAGTAGAGCAACTGGATCTGGAAATCATTGTTTCATTTCTCGAACTTCTTTAGCATCTTTCTCATTATGTTTGAGGAAAGCATACAACTGATCAAAGTTTACAACTTGAAGATTTCTTGCTTGTTTAGCAGTTGTGACAAACCTACTCCACTCAGGTCGAAGATGATTCACAAACTTTGTATTGATTTGCATATTTGACATAGACATGTTGATCATGTTCACGTCATTGATCAATTTAGCATATCTTAGATAGTATGAGTGGATTGATTCTCCAGGCTCAGATGTGAATCTATCGAATTCATCATATAGCATTGACTCATGTTCTTGTTTAGTTATCTATATGCCTTTCATCAATTCTTTGACGCGATCCCATATTTCTTTTGTAGTCTGATAGTGGTTGATGAGAGTGTAAATATTAACAAGAAATCTAAGAAGAATGATATTGGCGGCTTTGATGTCACTATCGTATTGTAGCCTTTTTTTTGGAGAGAGATCGCCAAGTGTCTATTTACGTGTTATGTCCGTAACTCTATTAGTATTTTTCATAGTACTCTTTGGTGCGAGTTTAAAAGGACCTTTATTGATTGATTTAATTAACATATCACCATTATCTTTGCCTCTGATATAAAGAATAATCCAAGTCTTCTAGCTATCATACATGCCTTTTTCAAGCATTAGGGGACGGTTTTTAGAACCTGCGGCAATAACGTTCTTGGCCATTGTAGTCATTGATGAATTGATTATGTAGATTTGTATGAAATGATATTACAGATCATTGTCGATGAAAAGAAAGTGTTGTGTAGTTTGTATATTGTTGTTTTAGTGAAAAGGTTGTGTCTTTTAGTAAACCGTGAATAACGGTCGAGACTTTATCACTTAAAGTTACTAAAGATTAAAGCTTTTTCCTTGAAACGAACTTGAAAATCCCTAAAAATAGCAAACCCTGGGTTCGGCTAGGGTTTTTTCTAGGTTCAGTTAGGGTTGATACTTGGTTCGGTTAGGGCTTCAAGAATTAGAGGTTCGGTTTGAGCCCTAGAGAGGTTCGGTAAGATTTGTGGCACGGTTAGGATATTGGTTTGGTTATCCCATGAGGTTTGGTGGGTTCTTGGTTTGGTTTTCTTGGATCGGTGCTTTCCCAGGTTCGGTGGTCACCTTAGGTTTGGTGGATACCCCTAGTTCGGTTATCAAATAGGTTCGGTTGAGCCTATGTGGTTCGGCTGAGCCTAAACAAGGTTCTGCTGGACCACTTTGGTTTGATTGAGCCTTTTTGTGATACAAGAAACCACAAAAGACTTTGTGGGAAACGTGGTTCACATATTTTTTTTGAATGACTTTTGCAACAAAACTAGGGTTACTAGTTTGTATAACCGAAATGGTTTTGCAAAGTTAAGTCTTTATCTTCCGAAACCTTCAAAAATCACAACTTTCTTCTTCGAAACCTTCGTAGAACCCTTTGTGCTACAAACTAGAGTTGCTAGTTTGTGTAACCGATATGGTTTGCACAAGTCTCGAAACTTATCACTCCGGAACCAACAAAAATCACACTTTTCACTAAAAACACTTTAAAGTATCTAAAAAACAAGTAAAGTTTCAAACTTTTTAGTGTTTCTTACCTCTAATATATCTAAGGAATCATAAAAATTAAACCATTATAGTTTTTAAACACATAAAAGTTGAAATCATCCTATCTACAATACCAAAAGAGGCGAACCACGTAAAATAAGTAAAAAACCAAAACTTTGAATCTTAAACACACACAAAAACACTTTAAATCATCATATGGCTCTGATACCAATTGATAGATATCATAAATCATACACTACACTATATATTTAGAGAGAGAAAGAGAGAGAGGGGGGGTGACGTGAGGAGAAGAGAGGAGAGGGAAAGAAAGAATAGAATATTAGATTAGAAAGAAAAGAAATCACCACCCTTTTCCCTGCCCTTAGCCCTCCTTATATAGGTAGAAGGGAGGGACTAAGGAGTAATTAAGGTTTTACATAATTGCATACAAGTCCTTCCTTATTTATTATACTTAATCCCTATACTATGATAATTAGATAAATGACCTTGTAACCAACACTTTCTGTGTTTCTAACAACATTTGTTAAATCATGAAGTGTACCTGAAAAATCAACCTTGTATATATATACAACCAACAAAGTATTTAACGCGAAAGGTAAATATTCACCTTCACCAACTGCATTAGCAACTCCTTTCCTCACTTATGCTCCTTTCATTGTAACCGATCAATAAAACCCCAAAGTCGCTCAATTAAGTATTGCTTTAATAGTAATGGCAAAAATTAAGTATCAAACTGACCAAAATTAAAAGTTACTCAACCCATTATCAAAATCAAAAACAAAAATCATTGAAATAAAACCATAAAATCCACCATTACCTTGGTTCAGCAAGCTTCTTGGTGATGTGATCGCAATCAACGCATCAAACAAGCCATCCTGAATAGGCACATTCGAATCCGCAACCATCTTCCTAAAAAAGTGAAAACCGTACGAATTAATACCTAACTCATGGATACTTAACATGCTGTTACATAATATATTTACAGTTTATAAATGGAACTATGGAATTAAACGTTCAAACTACAATTTCGGACAGCCCCAAAACACCTTTTAACTGCATAAAACAGATAAAACTTGTTTCAAATAGTTTAAATTGAACACTTGTTCTTAATGGTATAAAGCAAGTGAGTGGTCACACTTTAAGATGTGAAAATAGCTAGTTTCCTTGCACTCCGTAGGTGGAGATTAATCTGCGCATATGCCTCCCTTAACCTCATTCAATCAAAACCCACTATATTGCGACCCACCGATACTGTTCTTGTCAAAAGCATATATCAAATCACAGTAGCTTCTTTAACACCAATACATAAAATTTATAAGTGCTAAAAACTTGTCAAAAACTATCAAAGCTACATGAACCTAACAAAATTAGAAATATGCTTAAAATTACAATACCTTATCATCTCTACAGAAACAACAAACTACCTTAAACATCAAACCAACAATTATGAAATAGTTACTAACCCCTCAAGGTTTTCCTCTACACAATAGTTTCGGAAGAAGGCACATACATTCTTCACTCTATGTGAAAGGTTATAGATATCTTCAAAATCAAAACAACCCTAAAGCCCATTTTCATAAAAAGTAATAAAACCAATAGTCAAAAAACATTAAAAGAAATAAGGTAAGGATGAAAAGAAAACAAACGATCTATTTGTTGACCAAAGAAGTCAGCTGAAGCTCAAAATGACACCATGTAATTAGGTTAATCTTAAAAAAATTATTTTTAGCCTTCTTCAATATCGTGCAAGAATCTTTAGAGGGAGAAATCGAATCAGCTAGTTGTGTGGAATGGGGATTTAGCTGGAGACGGTGGGAGGTGAACATGGTTTGGGAAGCATACACATGGTTCTGAATGTTGATGAATAAACGTACTGTACAAATTTGGTTTTAATGGGGACTAAGACTTATTAGGCCACAAATAAGCTATTGGCCCTATAAAGGTGGCCCGGACTCGCCCTTATTTTGTAGTTATTCGTTTTTATCTTTTTGTATAGAATAGTAATGTAAAAGTCAAATCACTTTGTTTTTATTTAACATCAAAGTCTAAATTCATATAATATCCTTTGAAAATATCAAAGTTAAATTTTGTAAAACTTAGAGTAAAAACATAAAATTCAAAGTTTTGATCATGACATTAACTATTTAAGGAATAAAATTAAAATAACCATGAAGTCTATAAACATCTCAAAACATTTACGAACCATGATTTACAGAGATTAATAGTTTCATACACAAACCAGCAAACCAATTTTATTATATGAAGTAGCAATTAATATACATAATAGACACACACATACGAATAGTTCATAAAAATAAGGAATTTTGATACAATGAAGCTTGTATATTTGTATACATGAACACTGGTAACATGATTAGACTTAAGACCCATTATCTTGTAAAACAAAACCACTTGTCTAATTATAAGTAACATTATCATGTATACACGTATGCTACAATTTATAATTTTAAAATATCATTCACGTAAAAAAACACAAAAACGAATAAAACGCATGAACATAAAATTTGGACCATTTGCCCGTTTGACCCGTGTCCATTTGGCTCGCGATCGTTTGACCCGGATTTTAAAAACCGCCCGTTTAGCCCGTGCCCATTTGACCCGCCGCATGTTTGAGCCGTTCCTCGAACCCGCCCGTTTTGCCACCTCTAATCCCGCCACACCAAATTGTACCAAGTGCTTTTAGAAAGATAATTAGCGTCAAATTAGACAAACTACGTGTTTGATGCCAAAGGGCTTGTGTTCCAATGGTACCTCATGTTTTGTGAGAAGCTCCCCAACCAAATAGTTGTGGGTTCAAGTCCTGCTTATGACATGTGAAATATATATATGTGGTGTAATATTGTGAGATAATTAAAAATTGTCGTTAAAAAAACTAGGTGTTTGATTATTGGCTAAAAGCCTAAATGCATTATAATGATGGGGCCATATAAATATTGTATATGTTACATAAAGCAAAGGTTGTTTTTGGAAATAATACTAGTACATGATAAATAAAACCATTTGGGCACACTATCTTCTTGTTTACTAAAAACCTTATCTCCCAAAAAAAAAAACACTTCCTTTGAAAAGGAAGCTCAAAAACAAGCAATTTCAAGAAACAAAAACAACAATGGCGTTAACAGCTTCGTCATCTTTCATTGTAATTCAACACCAAACAGGTCTCCATTCTTTGTCAACACAACAATGACTTCTTCATTGAGAATGTTAGATTAGTTATAGGAATTTGAGATAAGTTGTGAAGGAGAGGATGGAGAAGATGAGCAGAAGGTGTTTCAGAAATGGAACCTGCTCCGTTGAACATAACGATGGAACATAGTGAGCAGCTTCGTCTTTAATGGTGACCATATACTCAGCATAAGAGATAAAATTACTGTCACTCGTAATAATATCAACATATGAATCATCATGAGAGACAAAGTGTTCAGTATATTCCGTCTCTTGTACATCAGAATTAAACACATCGTCATCATGATAAGTGTCGTAATGAGGTACCTCAGAGAGTGTGTTCGAATCATAAGTTGGAGCAATTATTTCACCATATAGTGATCCTGCAGGATAAAGACTAGCCATGAAAATTGCACTTGCAGTAGCTTGATCATCACAATCTGAATCATATGCCTCAACATGGTCTGCCTTGAAATTTGATGTGGTGTGTAGCTGAAGATCATTACAGTCATCATTCTCTTCTAATCTATCAGCCAAAAAATCTTGTTGTTCTTCATGCAACACAACTCTAGCTTCTTGTGATTGAGCAAACCAACTTCTTGTCTTTAAACATTCAGCAATTTCTTTCACCAATTTTCTTTGCACGTAGCAATGCTTTGCTATATGCCTTTCACCCTGCAATAGTAACCATTTGGATTTCCCTTGGTTGAATTTAGCTTCATGGCATCTCCTATGTTTTAACAACCTTGCTCCTTGTAGCTTGACTCTTTCCTGTTTGCCTACATAACCTTAATATTGTCTTCCTTGAACATTCTAAATCATAACTTGGCCATTTTGAATTATAGCTTGAGTTATTAGATTAGACGAAGTTCTAAGTTGGTTATTTATAGGAGGAATTATTGAGCTATAAGCAAAACTTAAAAATAACATAGCTTTGTTGAGACTGGCTAATGTTAGTACAACAATCTAGAATCAGGTTGTGTTGGAAGTATAGGTGGTTGTTGTGGAGCAACTAGTGGTGCATAGCTTTGTTTTAGAGGTGATTGAATGAGTTGTTGAGTTACTGGAGTGCGTTGATTAATTGTACTGATATGGGTTGAATAATCTTCGGTGTTAGAAATGTTATTGTATATTATGTCTGTTGTATGATGGAAGTTAGTTGTAGTTGTTGGCTAGTAAAGCAACTGGATCTGGAAATCGTTGTTTCATTTCTCGAACTTCTTTAGATTTCTTGCTTGTTTACAACTTGAAGATTTCTTGCTTGTTTAGCAGTTGTGACAAACCTACTCTACTCGGGTTGAAGATGATTCACAAACTTTGTATTGATTTGCGTATTTGACATAGACATGTTAATCATGTTCACGTCATTGATCAATTTAACATATCTTAGATAGAATGAGTGGATTGATTCTCCAAGCTCAGATGTGAATCTATCGAATTCATCATATAGCGTTGACTCATGTTCTTGTTTTGTTATCTATGTGCCTTTCATCAATTCTTTGACGCGATCCCATATTTCTTTTGCAGTTGTATGAAAAAAATCCCTAAAAAAAAACACACAACAAAAAAAAAAATTAAAAAAAAAATGGTTGATGTGAGTGTATATTACACAGTAATAGCCAAGAAGAAGGATATTGGCAGCTTTGATGTCACTGTCGTATTGTAGCCTTTATTTTGGAGAGAGATCGTCAGGTGTCTATTCATATGTTATGTCTGTAACTCCATCAGTATCTTTCATAATAATCTTCGCTGCGAGTTTAAAAGGACCTTTATTGATTAATCCAATTAACATATCACCATTCTCCTTGCCTCTGATATACAGTATAATCCGAGTCTTCCAGCTATCATACTTGCCTTTTTCAAGCATTGGGGGAAAGTTTTTAGAACCTGCGGCAATAACATTCTCTGCCATAGTAGCCATTGATGAATTGATTGTGTAGACTTTGTATGAAATGATATAACGGATCATTTTGATGAAAACAAAGTGTTGTGTGGTTTGTATGTTGTTGTTTTAGTAAAAAGGTTGTGTCTTTTAGTAAACTGTGAATAACTGGTCTGAGCTTTATTCACTTATGTTAATAATGATTAATGGTTTTTCCTTGTGTTGTGAAACGAACTTAAAAATCCTAAATATAGCTAAACCTGGGTTCGGCTAGGGTTTTTTCGAGGTTCAGGTTCAGGGTTGATTCTTGGTTGGTTAGGGCTTCAAGAATTGGAGGTTCGGTTTGAGCCCTAGAGAGGTTCGGTAAGATTTGTGGCACGGTTAGGATATTGGTTTGGTTATCCCATGAGGTTTGGTGGGTTCTTGGTTTGGTCTTCTTGGATCGGTGTTTTCCCAGGTTCGGTGGTCACCTTAGGTTTGGTGGATACCCCTGGTTCGGTTATCAAATAGGTTCGGTTGAGCCTATGTGGTTCGACTGAGCCTAAACAAGGTTTTGCTGGACCACTTTGGTTCGATTGAGCCTTTTTGTGATACAAGAAACCACAAAAGACTTTGTGGGAAATGTGGTTCACATATTTTTTTGAATGACTTTTGCAACAAAAGTAGGGTTACTAGTTTGTATAACCGAAATGGTTTTGCAAAGTTGAGTCTTTATCTTCCGAAACCTTCAAAAATCACAACTTTCTTCTTCGATACCTCTGTAGGACCTTGTGTCTACAATCAATAGTGTGGCTAGTTTGTGTATACCGATCATGGTTTGCCACACGTCTCGTATCTTATCTCCAGGAAACACTCCAAAAATCTCAGCTTCTTCACTAAAAACACTTTAAAGTATCTAAAAAACAAGTAAAGTTTCAAACTTTTTAGTGTTTCTTACCTCTAATATATCTAAGGAATCATAAAAATCAAACCATTATGGTTTTTAAACACATAAAAGTTGAAATCATCCTATCTATAATACCAAAAGAGGCGAAACACATAAAATAAGTAAAAAACCAAAACTTTGAATCTTAAACACACACAAAAACACTTTAAATCATCCTATGGCTCTGATACCAATTGATAGATATCAATTAATTCATAAGCACTTACTCTATATATTTAGGAGAGATGAGAGAGAGTTCGTTTGATGAAGTTATTTATGTAAGATTGTATTAGAGAGAGTAGAGGAGAGATATAGAATATTTGCTCTTGTGATGTTTCCGGCTCTTGGAAGAGGGAGCCGATAGATGATGAGAGGGGGTGACGTGAGGAGAAGAGAGGAGAGGGAAAGAAAGAATAGAATATTAGATTAGAAAGAAAAGAAATCACACCTGTTTCCCTGGCTTTGCCTCCTATATTGGTGTAGGGTTATGGATGTTGCTTGGAATTTTTGGAAATTGTGAATGTATTTGTGTTTTTATTTTTTTATTTTTCTCTGTCTGGATTGTCGGACTAAGGAGTAATTAAGGTTTTACATAATTGCATACAAGTCCATCCTTATTTATTCTACTTAATCCCTAGACTATGATAATTAGATAAATGACCTTGTAACCAACACTTTTTGTGTTTCTAACAGCATTTGTTAAATCATGAAGTGTACCTGAAAATTATAATTGCTTTTCTATATTACAACCAAACAAAGAATTGACGCGAAAAGGTAAATATTCACCTTCACCAACTGCATTAGCAACTCCTTTCCTCACTTATGCTCCTTTCGACTGAATTGTAACCGATCAATAAAACCCCAAAGTCGCTCAATTAAGTATTGCTTTAATAGTAATGGCAAAAATTAAGTATCAAACTGACCAAAATTAAAAGTTACTCAACCCATTATCAAAATCAAAAACAAAAATCATTGAAATAAAACCCTAAAATCCACCATTACCTTGGTTCAGCAAGCTTCTTGGTGATGTGATCGCAATCAACGCATCAAACAAGCTATCCTGAATAGGCATATTCGAATCCGCAACCATATTCCTAAAAAAGTGAAAACCCTACGAATTAATACCTAACTCATGGATACTTAACATGCTGTTACATAATATATTTACAGTTTATAAATAGAACTATGAAATTAAACGTTCAAACTACAATTCCTGACAGCCCCAAAACACCCTTTAATGGCATAAAACAGATAAAACTTGTTTCATATAGTTTAAATTGAACACCTGTTCTTAATGGTATAAAGCAAGTGAGTGGTCACACTTTGAGATGTGAAAATAGCTAGTTTCCTTGCACTCCGCAGGTTGTGGGAGAGTAATTGCGCCATATGCCTCCCTTAACTATTCTAATCAAAACACCCAACTTTATATTGCGACCCAGCGATTACTGTTATTGTCAAAAGCATATATCAATTCACATTTATCTTTTTTAACACATAGAAATTAATAAGTGCTAAAAACTTGAAAAACATAAACCAAGCTATAAATTGACACCTAAAAACTTGGATTATTATGCTTTAAAGTACAATAACATTATCATCTTCTACAGAAACAACAAACTACCTTAAACATCAAACCAACAATTATGAAATAGTTACTAACCCTTCAAGGTTTTCCTCTACACAATAGTTTCGGAAGAAGGCACACACATTCTTCACTCTATGTTAAGTAATAGAATCTTCAAAATCAAAACACCTAAAACCCATATCATAAAAAGTAATAAAAATCAATTAATCAAAAAACATTAAAGAAATCAAGGTAAGGATAAAAAGAAAACAAACCGATCAATATGTTGACCAAGAAGTCAGTCGAAGCTTAGAATGACACCATGTAATTAGGTTAATCTTAGAAAAGTTTTTTGCCTTCTCTTCAATATCGTGCAAGAATCTTTAGAGGGAGAAATCGAATCAGCTAGTTGTGTGGAATGGGGATTTAGCAGGAGACGGTGGGAGGTGAAGATGGTTCAGGAAGCATGCACATGGTTTTGAATGTTGAAAACACGTAACTCGTACAAATTTGGTTTTATGGGGCTGAGCCTTATTAGGCACAAATAAGCAGCCCAATATAAAGGTGGCCCGGCCTGCCCTATTTTGTCGTTATTCGTTTTCATCTTTAGTACAGAAAGTAATGATAAACAAGTCAAACACTTTTGCATTTTTATTTAACATCAAAGATAAATTCATTAAATCTTTGAAAATATATTTAAGTTTAAATTTGAAACACTAAAGTGAAACACAAAAAAAATCAAGTTTCAATCATGACATTAACGATTTAAAGGAATAAGATTATATAACATGAGTCATAAATGTCTCAAAACATACGAACCATGATATAAAGAGATTCATAGTTTCATACACAATACACCCCCAACCACAATTTTTATTTGGAAGTTGCAAAATTATACTACATAATAGACACACCACAAACGAATAGTCTAAATATACGAATTTGATACATGATTCTTGCTATATTTGTTTATACATGATATGGTAAATGATTAAACTTAAGACCCATTATCTTGTAAAACAAAACCACTTCGTTAATTATAAGTAACATTATCACATATACAGTTATGCTATAATTTATAATTTTAAAATATCATTCACGTAAAAAACACAAAAACACAAAAACGAATAAAACGTATAAACCTAAAATTTGGACCATTTGCCCGTTTGACCCGAGACCGTTTGACCCGTGTCCATTTAGCCCGCGCCCACTTGACCCGAAATTTAAAAACCGCCCGTTTAGCCCCGCCCATTTGACCCGCCGCCCGTTTGACCCGTTGCCCGAGCTCGCCCGTTTTGCCACCTCTAATCCCACCACACCAAATTGTACCAAGTGCTTTTAGAAAGAGAATTAGCGTCAAATTAGACAAACTACGTGTTTGATGCCAAAGGGCTTGTGTTCCAATGGTATCTCATGTTGTGTGAGATGCTCCACAACCAAATAGTTGTGGGTTCAAGTCATGCTTATGACATGTGAAATATATATATGTGGTGTAATATTGTGAGATAATTAAAAGTTGTCGTTAAAAAAAGTAGGTGTTTGATTATTGGCTAAAAGCCTAAAAGCAATAAAATATGGGGAATAAAATTGTATATGTTACATAAAGCAAAGGTTGTTTTTGGAAATACTAGTACATGATAAATAAAACCATTTGGGCACACTATCTTCTTCTTGCTTACTAAAAAACCTTATCTCAAAAAAAAAAAACACTTCCTTTGAAAAGGAAGCTCAAAAACAAGCAATTTCAAGAAACAAAAACAACAATGGCGTTAACAGCTTCGTCATCTCTCATATTCACATCAACACCAAACAGGTCTCCATTCATGTCAACAACAATGACGTCATCATTGAAGAATGTTAGAATTAGTAATAGGAAATTTGAG
>BQNB010098954.1:0-25038 GCA_026074375.1 Tanacetum coccineum
TAGTCAAAACCGGTTTTTTAACTGGTTGACTAAAACCGGTTCGGTTAAAAACCGAACCGGTTTTTAAAAAAACCCGAAATGTTCACCTCTAGGTCTAACAGGTTCGACCCCCACTACTGGTATGCATGGTTCAAATAATATTATAGCCCCATCTCCAACTATACAACCCATATCATATAACAATCTCACTACCCCCACCAGGTTACCCTCCTAATGATGTCCACTGGTATAGAGGTCCAAGTGCAACAGGCCTAACCTTATTCCAGCCGCGCCATGTTATGTACAATAGTCCAGGTCCAAGTTATGCCATAGGTAGTGGACTCACTAGCCCACACCAACCTATCACTTCAGTTATCAGTTTTTGGGACCAGCCCAACAGGCCCCATAGGTGGGTTATCAGCTTACGGGACAGGCCCACCAGGCCCAACAGTCCAATTTAACTGGGTCTACTGTTTTTGTAGGTCAAGCAACCACTTTACCTCAAGCTTTCACTAACGGGACTCTTCATGATCATACTATAGGTGATTGAAACATGGATACAGGTGCGAGTTCTCATTTAAATAACTCGATTAATAGTCTAAGTACAGTTTTCAATACGTGTATGTATCCGTCTATCTCGGTTGTGACGGTCATTTTATACCCGTCACGAATACGGGCCATAGTATTTTGCCAACTCCTCTTAAATCTCTACATCTAAATAATGTTCTTATTACTCCTCATATTGTCAAAACCTAGTAGCTATGTGTCAGTTCGTCCGTGATAATAATTGCACTATTGAATTCGATGCGTTTGGGTTTTCTATTAAATACTTCATGACTCGTCGGGTGCTTCTCCGATGCTATAGCACGGGGGATCTTTACCCAGTCACATCTCCATCCCTTATCCCTCATGCTTTCTTTGTTAGTCAACATATGTGGCATCAACGTCTTGGACACCCAGGGGGTGAAGTGTTGCGTCGTTTTGTTTCTTCTAATTTTATTTCGTGTAATAAAGAGAAGCCTTCCGTTCTTTGTCATGCTTGTCAGCTTGGCAGACACGTGAGGCTTTCGTTTGTTAGCTCCAATACTGTGATTAATTCTTGTTTTGACATTATTCACTTAGATGTGTGGACCTCACCCATTCCGAGTCTTTCGGGTTTTAAATATTATGTCTTATTTTTAGATCATTACTCCCAGTTTGTTTGGGTTTATCCTTTGGTCAATAAATCTGATGTTATGTCCAAATTCGTGTTATTTCGCAATTATGTCCGCACTCAATTTAAGTGTGAAATCAAGTCATTCCAATGTGATCATGGTGGTGAATTCGACAACCGTCGCCTACATATCCTTTTTGCCCAAAATGGAATTCAGTTCCGCTTTTCGTGTCACCAAACCTCTCAACAGAATGGGAAGTCTGAACGAATGGTTCTTACAATTAATAACCTCATTCGCACCCTCCTTTTCCAAGCAAACCTTCCACCTACTTTTTGGGTCGAAGCCCTTAATATGGCCACACACTTACTAAATATCGTGCCTTCAACTGTTATTGCTAATGACATTCCCTACACCCGTTTATATGGCAAAGATCCTAACTATACCATTTTACGCATTTTTGGATGTTTATGTTACCCTCACCTTTATCCACCTCACAAACTCGAACGACGTGCAACACCTTTCTTTTTTTGGGATATGCCTCTTCTCATAGAGGGTATCGTTGTCTTGACCTGCACACCAACCAAATAATTATTTCACGTCATGTCACTTTTGATGAAACCGTGTTTCCCTATGGCTCCACCATACCCAAATCCACTTCCGCTTATACCTTTTTAGACGATACCTTTGATCTACACCCTACTATTCCAAATCTTACCCTTACCACACCAACTATTGGACAAACTGATCCATTATCACACCAACAACATCCAACCGAACCCGCAGCTCAACAGTCCCCTACCGCGGCCCAACCAACACCTGCTTCCCCATCTTCGGCCCAACTCCATACACCAGTCTAGCTTCAATTCTCACCTACGGGTGTCCCGCACCAAACCATAACAGTTTTGGACCAGCATGCACCCGTTATAGTCTAAAATCCCCCGGTTAACCCAAACCCTGACTCGGTTCACCCTATGGTTATGCGTTTTCGTGTCAGGACTAACCGTCCCACTAAGCGTTTTAATTTACCTGTGTCTTCGGTCTCTTCTTTACCAAAATCTTGTTGTGATGCGTTTAATGATCTGAATTGGCTAAATGCTATGTGCGATGAATATAATGCGCTTATTAAAAATAAAACTTAGACTTTGGTACCCCGACCTCCGGACACTAATATTGTTCGCTGTATGTGGCTCTTTTGCCATAAGTATTTGACGGATGGCTCTCTTAGTCGTTACAAGGCTCGTCTTGTAGCGAATGGTAATACCCAGTTAGAGGGGATTGATGTTGATGAGACTTTTAGCTCGGTTGTTAAACCGGGTAATATTCGGACTGTTCTTAGTTTAGTTGCTTCTCGACATTGGCTGATTCATCAACTCGATGTCAAGAATGCTTTTTTACATGGTGATCTTTCTAAGACTGTTTATATGCATCAGCTTCCTGAATTTTGAGTTTCTGTTCATCCTGATTATGTGTGTTTGTTACAGCGGTCTCTCTATGGGCTTAAACAGGCCCCCCGAGCTTGGTTTCAATGGTTTGCATCTTATATTACTCGGGTTGGTTTTTCTCATAGTCGCTGTGACTTCTCTTTATTTATCTACAGACAGGGGACCGATACTGTTTACTTGTTATTGTATGATGATGATATTGTTCTCACAACTTTTTCTGAGAGTTTGTTGCAACAGATTTTTATCATTACATCATGAGTTTGCTATGACATATCTGGGTCCGCTCAATTCTTTTCTGGGTATATCTGTTACACGTAATTATGCATGATTGTTTTTATCTCAGAAGAAATATGCCATTGAGATTCTTGACAGGGCACATATGCTTAATTGTAATCCCAGTCGGACTCCTATTGATACTGAGTCTAAACTAGGAAGTGATGGTGATCCGGTTTCTGACTCGACTCTTTATCAGATTCTTGCAGGTTCTATACAGTACCTCACCTTTACTAGGACATATATTTCTTATGAAGTTCAGCAGATGTGTCTTTATATGCATGATCCTCGGGAGCCTCATTTTTGGGCTCTTAAGCGGATTCTGCTCGCGGTATTTTGGATTATGGGTTGCAGTTATTTTCTTCCTCTACAACAGATTTGGTTGCATATTCGGATGCGGATTGGGCTGGTTTCCCTACTACTCGTCGCTCAACTTCAGGTTACTGTGTTTTTCTTAGCAACAACTTACTCTCTTGGTCCTCTAAGCGTCAGCCCACGCTTTTTCGTTATAGTGCAGAGGCGGAGTATCGTGGTGTTGCCAATGCTATTGCTGAGACTTGTTGGTTACGTAATTTACTGCGTGAGTTGCACATTCCTTTATCTTCCGCTACGCTTGTTTACTGTGATAATTTTTGTGGAAAACTAGAATGGGGGTTGAATAGTTTACCGCTATTTAATTTAAGGTTTTAAAGTGTTTGTAAAAATTCTAGATTCGACTTTATGTGAATTCCACTCCTTGAGCACCTAACTCGATAGTTTTCTTCACTATGTCAACAAGCTCCCTTATGGCGGAGAAAACCTTACACAACTTGAAAATGGGAATTCGGGTGTTTTATAACTTGTGATCTCTTAGCTCTCTCAACAAAAATCTTTGCTACTTTTCAAAGGTTTAGTTTGGGGAAGTTTCGAGGTATTTGGTTATAAGGCATGTGATATTGCGTGAGGACACACAATCGTTTAGTTTGGGGAATTTTGATATGTGTGAAATACACATATCCGTTATTACCAAAATTAACCCTAAATGACCCAAAACAGACTAAAAATGGCAAAAATATACTTGTTTTTGTGTTTTGTGTGTGCAGGTACGGATAAGACAAATATCACAAGAAAACCGTCAAAAACGGGCAAACACGGACACGAGAACGGAAGAGTGCACAAAAGCCGGAAGCCTTCTATGAAAAAGTCAATATCAAAGAAAGTCAACCCTGGGTCAAACAAAGTCAACTCACTAAAGACAAAAAACCCAAAATTACCATTTGAGTCCCTCAAGTTTCCTAGAATTACACAAATGGTCCCTTAAACCTTTAATGGGCCTTAAACCCTTAAAATACCTCACCCGGATCAAAAGCCCATAACATAGGCCCAATACCCTAGCCCACTTTCCTTTTCATAAACCACAGGGACCATTATTGCCAAGTTTGAAAATCATTTTATACTAGAACTTGTGATTAGCAAAGACAAGGACTAGTTTTGCCAATTACCCATAGTTTAAAAATCTTTACCCGTTTTCAGTTGAAGAAAAGGCGCCAAGCCTTGTTACTGTTCATCATCCCTTCCAAAGTTACCACACAGTCAAACAAAGGGGCTTTTCTTAATTAAGGGTCAAGGACGACAATTCAAGTGATCAATAGCAAGATGGCAGGGAGAAATATGTCAAATCATGAGCTCTTATTGGTACACTCAAGCTAGATGGCCACGTGGCTTGAAGAGAAAGCACAAGGAATGTGAAGTTTTGTACTTAATTCACTCAGAAAGAAAGCACAAAAGCATCACAACGGATTGCCACGCTGGCAATCCGTGTGAGCTCAATTGTGATCCAACGGCATAGAATCATGATCCAATCATTGGGAATAATCAAGGGTTGATTTTGACAGGAGCGTGAGGAGTGCTCAGACCCCTAGAAGGTTCTCTCAGCAGCTATAAATAGCACACACTCTCACACACATTGTATTCTTCTTTTCCTTTTTCTTATTTTTCACCTAGTTTAGTCTTTAGATTTTAAATAGCTTATTGTAATTTTCCTTTGAATTCAGTTGTAATCTCTTTCAAGTTATGTAATCACTCTTTTCAGTTAATGAAATATACTTTTTCTTATTAATCCTTAGTCATAAGCTCTCAATTTACATCATAGAATTTGTGTATGACTCATAAGCTAATAATAAGCTCATTTTCAGCTCTCACTAGTCTATAAGCTAGTGATTGAGCTTGTTTAATTCAGTCTTAATAAGTATTTAAATCATAAAATCAGTTAATCCTATTTACCTTTGCTTTTGGACTTATGAGCTTTTGGAAGGAGAGCCAGTTAAGGAAGGGCTCTCAAGGACTTATACTGGCTTATTTCTAATAAGCCAGAGCTGTTGATTAAGCTCTAAGAGCCTTTAAGCTTCTGTTAAGCTGAAGCCATTTGTAAGTTTTCTATTTACTTTCTTGTCCTTTAAATTTTAGCTTAAAATTACTTAAGTAGCTTAGATTTGCCTATTTGCTTATTAATTGAGCTTATTTGAGTTCTAGCTGCTAATTTGTGCTTAGTTTGATCTTCTTTTGCTTATTAATAATCTGTTTTAGTTTTCATAAGGTAGATCTTAGTTAATTTTAAAATTCTGTCATAAATCATAAAAACCAAAAAAAATATAAGTAGCATTAGTTGTAGATCTTAGATTTTGGCTTATTTAGCTGTTTAATCACAATCATGTCAATAAGCTTTGTAATATAGCTCACTAATGTCTGGTATCAAGGTTTAGTCAAATGGATTAGCATCTTTAAAGCTCTTTTAATTCTGTCATCATTTTAAGGGGTGTTTGGTTTAACCTTGTTTGACAATCAAAAGTCAAAGGATTTTGTGCAATTTGTTTGAGTCAGCTTTGATTTCACTTATAATCATTAGGAAAAGAGTTTTTAGAATTTAGATTTCAAAAATGAATAAGTTAGGGGTTAATTTGAGTGATTCTGCACCAGGGTACTTTTTCTCTTAAATTTTCATTGCCAAAACTTTGATCCAAGCATTTTAGGATAGGTTTGTGTGTGCATTGTGTTTATTCACTTTCAAATAGAGTAAATAGTGCAGGTGTAACCATTTAGGTAACCTGCATTTCAATTGGTGGCTTTACCATTTGCATCAGCAGTAGTGACCTCGGTTACTAATGTTTGACTTTGACTTTTGATCTCCATTTTAGAATAGCTTAAATAGGATTTAGGTTTTAAATCTTAGTAAGTTTTTAGATTACATATAGTTTAGTATAGATTAAGTATTGTTTTTCATTTTCTAGCTTATTCATTAAGGTAAATTAGCTTTTAAAAGTTCATATAAACCTCTAAAAACCAAAAACAGTAGTAACTAGTGTCTAGCTTTTATACTTAGATTTCCATCTTATAGAATTAGATTTTAAGCTTTAGATTAGTAGTGTAATAGTGGTTGATTAAGTTTCCAAAAGCTCAGCTTCTGTCATAGCTTATTAAGTTTTCTAGCTTATTTGGTTTTTGAGTTTCTAGGTTAAGTTCCTGAGTTTGCTATTTTTAATCATAGATTTAGATATCTTTAAGTGTTAGTTGTTAAAATAGCTTGTTAGATTCAGTTTCCTTACATCATAAGCTTTTAAGAACAGCTTTTAGTTTCAAAAATGAGCTTAAATTGAACTGTGTGCAAGCTTTTTAGTAAAAATTAGCTTTTTGAACCTCAAAAAGCTACTTACTGTAACAGCAGCTTCATAAGCTGTTTTTAAGCTTATTATTGAGTATGATCTTATGTTGTCTTTATTAAAGTTGCTTAAAATAACTTAATTTACAAGTTTGTGTTTTTAGTTTTGCAAAATAAAAAAAAATAAAAAAGCTAAAAGGGTGTGTGCCAACCTCGAACCCAAGACCTCTCTCTCACATACCCAATGCGTTAACCGTTTTGCTTCAATAGCTCATCCAACCAAATTCCTTACCATTTAATTAATATAGTCATTTTTCAATTCATCTTTTATAATAAGCCGTAGCCTAATAAGCCATTTTCTCAGCTTATTTGATAAGCTGAGTTGTGTCTTTTATTTTTCTAGTAATCTATGTTGCATCATAGACTTTTCTTGAATTTTTCACATTTTTCCATTAATTAGTTTATTTTTTAGGATTTTTCGAACGTTTTAATTTTAGAAAATTCATAAAAAATAGAAAAAAGTTTCAGAAAATTACAAAAAGATAGTTTTTAGTTTTATTGAGCATACTTATGTCTCTTGACTAAACTTGCTCATACTTTTGCATTATCTTTAAAAAGCTTCAAATCTGAGTGTGCGGAATGTCTTTGTCTTTAAAATCTTTGAGCTTTCTAGATTAGTATGTCTTCGGTAGACTTGAGCATTTCGAATAGGATGAGGTTCGACGTTACCACCGTTTGACCTGCAGGTTTACAGTTTAGTGATAAAACGAGGAAAATTAATTTGAAAATCATCGACGTTCGTCACTCGTTAAAGAGTTTTTGCTAAACACATCGAGAAGTGTCTTTGTTTTTATCAACAATCATCAATCCGTCAATTCATTTAACGGACCGAATGATATACAGTTGTACTAGTTTGATTCATATTAGAATTCGCAAGTAACCTACCAAGAGCTTGTTTGTTGCTGGCTAGAAAGACAGGATTTCCATCTTCATTGTGAATACATAAGTATCACTCGGATGTTTCTGGCAAATATCACATTGATATGCTGCGTAGCCTCTTGATAACAGCTTGTGAACCTTGATGTGTTCAATAAGTGTTTGAACTGGACATGTGTTCCTAACGAGATTTTTATTGATCCTCTTGGCTCTAGACTCGATTTGTGCATTTTGGTTTTAGTACTCGGAGGCTGGAGCATACTGCCACCTATTCAATATCAACAATCTCGGAGTGAGATGTCAATAGATAACGTGTGTATCTCCGTGACAAATGAGACAAGTTTCTGTTGAGAGAAACCCCAAATGGCTGGGAAGGGTTGTGCATTGCATCACTGGGTCACATTGATGTTCGTTTTCAATGTCAGCAATCTAACATGTGATTCTGACAGCATATGTATTTGGACTCGGTTTCTTGCCTTAGTTGGTGGAGCTTTCTTCTTTTAGGACCCTTTATCCATACATGTCTTTTTAATTCTTCAACGCCTTCAATGCTTTACCAGGACTGGCATTACAAACACCTTGTTGTGATGGTTCCAGGTGTTTCGCATCAATCTTAGTCGCTAGTTATTATTTCCATATTCATTCATCTCCAATCATACCATTAAGGATGCTTATTTCTAACTTTGGATTTATCCTAGGGGTAGATTCCCTCGGTTCTGGTTGGATCATAGGATTGTTTCTGTCCTAACCTAACACCTTTTGTCTTCAGAATAGTCTTGAGATTAAGATGTTGTTGGGTATAAGATCAAACCATATAAACCTTTTTCTTACTGTTCAGCCCATAGGAGTCGATGGAGATCATATTTTAATTTTATTTTTTCCCCTTATTTATAAATAATAAACACTTAGTTTTTGGAAATTCCTTGTGATTTAAAATATGTATTGAAAATTATGTGGGAGGAGAAAATATTTTCAGCATGATGGTTCGGAACATTTTGATAATGTTTTGACATTAATAAGAATGGCTTTTTATTGATGTATCCAGAACCTTACAAACTTTGTTTTTCGAAAAAACTCCCCTCAAAAATGGGGACCAATGAAAAATTGTTGTCTTTTGAAACATTGTGAGGGATGAAGTTGTTGAACACTACCAATTTTGAAAGAAGATTATGAATTGTCATCGAGAAATTCTTTGAAAAATATGTTAAACTTTTTGAAAAAAACCAAATGTCTAGAGATTCTCTTCTAACGGTAAGGGGTAAGGCGCACCACTGAAACGACACTATCTTTGTTGTCCTTGAGCTAAAAACATTTGAATGTCTTGTAAGAACAGCTCAAGACCGAGAAACGTTAATTTTCTCGTTGGGAGGATAAGTTATAAACCTTCTTTATTTGAAGTTCCGGGTTATGTACTGACATTTGCACTTAGCCATTTAGAAAATTAGAAATGAACATGTTTTGAAACTATTTGAACTCTCGACTTCGATCTTCATTTACACACCCGTTGTCTATATTAATCGAACATTTTAAGCACGTTAGATGTTATCGATTCCATGTGGAATGTCGAGAAGATTCTTTTTGGAAATTTTCTATTTCTGATTTGTATTTATTTACCTGTTGTCCTTAGCATTGCTATATGATGGTGGAATAGTAATTCCAACTCTTGTCGTGATGTAGCTGTCTTGACTGCTAGAGGAACAACTTTTGGAACCAGCTTTGAACTTGACTGTTCATTGCTGTGGTCTTTGAATTCTGAGTTTCTGAACGGTTATGATCAGAAGTCATTGCATGAAGACCGAGGCTTGATCTGCTGCGATCAAACGTCTTTTGAACATTGAGGAACGGGGCCTGAAGTGTTATTTTCAGCAGACGCCATTTATTCGTCCTTGTGGATTGCTGATGGTCTGATGTGGTGGTCAGACATCATCTAGACATGATGGACCGAGGCTTTTGAACTGCTGTGTTCAAAACCGTCAATTTTGTGATCATCAGATTCAAAATTCCTTGAAGCAATGTTTTTCTGAGATATCTTTCTTTTTCGAAACCAAACTTGAGGATCTCTTCCTTCTGTAGGATTGAACGATGTACCTGTACTTATGAGAGTACATGCACTGACTATTAAAGCTTGTTCGCTTTGCACATTGGTTAATGGATATCTGCATTTGAAACCATTCTGGGGGTTCATTTCAACACTTTGTTGTGTATAGAGGCGAATGGCTTTACTGTTGGAACCCATCTTATGACAAACAGTATTGGAAGAATTCTACCCGTTGGTTGCCCTAAGACAAATCTAGGATTGATGTCTTTCTCATGCACATGGTTGTCTTTTGATTGAAAAAAACCTATGTCCTTTTTGGGATCTGTCTTTTTGGTTTTGTTCAACCATTATAGCTCTATGGGTTTGTTTCTGTTTGTGTTATATTGGTTTGGAAACCTTAGCACGCCGAGTTGACTTCTTTCAGGAATTTATTACAAAGCGTCATGATTTGCATTAAAGACACATTTATGAAATGTCGAGCAAACAAAATGTTTGGAGTCAGAAAATTCTTCTAGGATCCCCCTGAGTGTTCCCATGTTTCCCCTAAATTAGCTTCCTCTCTAAGGTAGTGATTATGAAGTTGGTCTGAAATGATTACATGGGCAACTTTTTTTGATCTTTTCGTTTGTAATTAGTTGGATTTGTTGTTTCTTTCGAATCTGAAACACGGAAGATAAGGATCTTCTTTTCCATTTACTTCAGTGAATTATGAAGTGGTAATAGGATTTTGTTGGATCTTTAGTCGGATTAGGATGTGATTGAAGTTGTGGGTTTTGAATAAACTAGATCGTTCATGGGATTTTTCACCAAGTCTCTTGATTAGAACCGATAAAAATTTACGGATTTTAAAAATCAATTAGAAAACACGTGAATGATTTGATTCGGAAACAGCGGCCAATGTTTAATTGTCTAAAAAACACACAAATAAATTTTCTAGCTAGGGATTAAGTAGTTTGTTTTAATTAGGCTTCACAAAACTGACACGGGCCTAAAAATATCAGATGGGCCGTGAGCTAGAACAAAAAACAAGTCAAACACAATTCAAAGAACTGAAAAATTGTCAATAACTCATAGTAAACGAGTGTTTTTGGCCTTTAGAAAAATCCGGGTAACTAGACTTAAGGTTGTTTACAACATATCCGTCTCGTTTTTCTCTTCGATTGAAGATGTCTCGGGCCTGAAACGGACTTTCGGTTCAAAGTTATGGCTGTGTTTTTTTCTGGAAACAACCCTTTTCTTCACACAGATTTCTAGACAAAACGCGTGATGTCTTTAACAAAACGCAGTGACACAAAACGCTAGTGACACCAAAATCGCATTGATCTTGGTCAAAACGCAATTGTGAAATTGTCAAAACGCAAGAAATATGGTCAAAACGCAATGAAATTTCTTCAAAACGCAACCTGCAATCAAAACGCAATGAAAACCAAAACGCAACCAAGATCAAAACGCAACAAGAAAAAAAATCAAAACGCAACATGAAAAAATAAAAACACAACATGAAGAAATCAAAACGCAACAAGAAAAAAGTCGAAACGCAACAAGAACTTTTCAGTCTTGTTCAAAACGCGAACTAGAAAATACCGATTTTTTTTCACCCAAAAATACGCCTTTTTCTTCACCCCTTTTTTGACCTTTTACTTGAATTCTCTTGCACAATTAGCTACTTTATGCCTAGATCTTGCTTCAATAAAATACAACATTCACCCCATCTAAGCACAAAAATTAGGGTTTGATTTTTTGTTGATTTCTTTTTGACCCGAACGATATTTGATCTTGATTTGAACCAATATGAATCAACCTACGAATCCAAACGTTATATCAGGCTTGATGCAATTGTAGGAACCCGTAACATGACTTCCACTTAATACAATCGATCACGAAATCGGATCTAGAAATGAGAACGAGAGTGTTGTTCTAGACGAGAGGAAAGAAGAGAGAGAATTGAGAGAGAAAAGAGAAAAGATATTTCTTAGATTTTTGACAACTTCCTTTTCAAGTGGAAAATTCCTTATATATCCCCGCCACTTAAAAGTGACGCGCGGGATATATAAACTAGGACCCGGGCTCGGGTTTTGTTGGGGATTAAACCCAAAAACATATACAATAGTAGATTAATATCGAGCCCGAATTCCTAGATACGTTTATGAAGAAAACAACTTTCGATTACCGGTCATGTGTTTTGAGCATCCACTATCTTTAATCCACTCATCGGGTTCCAAGTTTATTCCTAAGCATATTTCATCGGGCGCTTGAGCTACAAGACAAGTTTCATCTTTAGTCTTTTCCACTTCATCTTCTCCATTGTCGCTCCATGCTCCTCCAATAAATGCTCTTTGATCGTTGTTCTTTGGCGGCTTTGAACATTCTCCAATGAGGTGATTTGGATCACCACATCTAAAACATTTTCTTTCACTTTTACCATAACCATCATTTCTACTTCTTTGGAATGTTTTTCTATCGCCTCGTGGTTGTCTTACAAATCTTCCTCGTCTCTTGAAGAATTTCTTGAATTCCTTTACGGCCATAGCATACTCTTCGTCTTCACTATCGGAGCTTGAGCTATCTTCATCACTTACTTCCTTTTTCACCTTTAATGCAAGAGATCTACTTTGTTCTTTCTTGCCTTTGACCGTTTCGAAATCTTTCTTTATTACTTCTTCATAAACTTTCAAGTTTCCAATTAGTTCGTCAAGAGGTAAGGTTGTTAGATTCTTTGATTCTTCAATCGCCGTGACTTTCGCGCGCCATTTTGGATGTAATGCCCTAAGAAATTTCCTAACACAATTCTTGCTAGAAAAACCTTCATCAAGTGCTTTTAGACTAGTAATAATAGTGTTAAATTTAGCAAATGCATTATCTATTGACTCCTCTTCCGGAATCATAAATTGTTCATATTGTTGAACAAGAAGATCTATTTTGTTAGCTTTGACTTGATTATTACCTTGATGAGTGATTAATAAAGTATCCCAAATTTCTTTTGCGGTTTGACACATAAAAATTCTTTCGTATTCTTTACGTGGCAAAGCATTATAAATTACCATTTTAGCTTCATTATTTTTTGCAAGTTTCTTTTTAAGATCATCGTTTTGTTTATGAAAAGGTACAACTTCATCCTTTTTAGTTTCGGGATTATTTTGAATAGGAGGAAAATCACCATCGGTAATAACATGCCAAAGATCTAGATCTTTTGACTTCACATAAGTTTCGAATCTATTTTTCCAATAAATAAATCCATCACTTTCAAATAGTGGTGGTCTTTGCATAGATTGCCCTTCTAAATATTTTTCCGATTCCATAGATCGATTCAAGTTTTAAAATACAATTTATTTTAAAAATCTTGTTTGACGTGGCTCTTGATACCAATTGTGGAAAACTAGAAGGGGGGTTGAATAGTTTACCGCTTTTTAATTTAAGGTTTTAAAGTGTTTGTAAAAATTCTAGATTCGACTTTATGTGAATTCAACACTTGCACAATATGAACAATATACTTATCTAAACAATTAATAGGATAGTATGAGAAAATAATGTAAGACAAGAGATAAGAGTAAGAACAATCAAACCACAACGCGAGGATTTATAGTGGTTCGGTAACGAAGCACCTCTTCGCCCTACTCCACTCCTCGAGCACCTAACTCGAGAGTTTTCTTCACTATGTCAACAAGCTCCCTTATGGCGGAGAAAACCTTACACAACTTTCGCTTATCTTGATTTCCGACACTAAGCTAGATGTCGAGTTCTAATCTTAGCTAGAACCAATCTACCACAACTTCACAACTTCACTACACAACTTTGCTTCACGACTTGATCACGACTACACAACTTCTTCACACCTTAGTTTTCTTCACACCACTACTTCACCAAGCCACTACTATAATCACACCTAACTAACACTACTAGGAAAGATCACCAAGATCCAACTATACTTACAACAATCACCAAGATCTAACAACTACACAACTTTACAAGATTTACAAATGATTTACAAGTTATGATATGGATGCAATAAGATTGCAACAACACACAAAGGTGTAATACTTCTTCACTTGATGGTAGGAAGTATTCTTCTCTTGCACTTGAGGATTTGAGCTTGGATCACTTGGAAACAAAGCTTTATGATTAAATGATCAAAGGATTTTAATGAGATGTGTGGGTTGTTTTTTATCAGAAAGAATGAGTGCAAAAGGTGAGAAAATAGTGGGGAATAATCCAGTATTTATAGGACATTCTAGAGGAGCGTCTACCTATGGGCGGTCCCCTTAAATAGGTGGGCGGTCCCCTTAAAGATAAGGGGGCCGCCCGTGTATTTAAGGGGGCCGCCCTAGACTAGGCGCTCCCCAGTTTGTCCTTTTGTGTAGGGGGGATTTTCTGGAACTTTCTAGCCGTTTTAGGTCCAAAAATTTGAATTTCAAAATGTTTATTTTGAATAAAACATTTCTTTTAATTATAGAAAATGTTTTGTAATGTTTATCAAAATGTTTACAACATTTTATAACAGTGTAAGGTTGAATAAAAATTTTCTTTGATCATAAAATGCATTAAGCATTTATTTATTCATACCTTTAAGTGATATAATTTTCGAAATGAAAATTTACTACTAATTACTTGTTTACGTTTAATTTTACATTGAACGTTTTTATATTTTGTGATTATCAAAACGTAAAGATGTGAAAAATATTAATATTGTTTTTAGGCATTATTTCTATCAACATAGCCATAAGAAATTAAATTGCCATAGATGTCTAGGGAAACGCGAGTGTGTAGAAAGGATACCATCGGTAACAGTCTTCATACTACCTTACCCCTAATATGGTTGATCCCTCTTAAGTGTTTTAATTCATGTAATGTACTCTTAGGGGCCTTGTAATAGTCTTCATACTACCTTACATGTGTGTTGCCTTAACGGAATATTACATAGACGGCGGATTCGTGTAATCTGTTCATGACCTAGAAGATACTTACACAGATCATCACAAGTGTGATAAAGCAATAGAATTAGGAGAAGCATAATGATGAGTAGTGCATGATTAAGTAAATACGTTCGTTTACCTATAAGTTTTCACCAAGGTAGTTTAGATTTATTATTAATTTAATTAGTTAAAACCAAAACCAACCTCTCTAACTAGAATTTTACCTGCTTTTTATAAAAATATAAAATACAAAAATAATCTTTTCTTAACCCTTAGACCTCTATTATATATGTTTGAGTCATCCTAACCTATTCCCTTTGACCTTTGTGGAACTGATAACTAACCCCCCGAGTCTTGCATTATACGACACTACAAAACGGTTAGGTACACTGCCTAGGGAGGTTTTAATAACTCTTTTTCGTGCTATAGTAAGCAACACCTTGTTACATCAAGTTTGTTTGGTTCGTTGTTTTGGGGAATAGTTAGGTTTCTAACTTTTATCTTGAAAATGTATTAGGGTCTACGTGCTTGATTTCCTATTAAGTGAAGAATTTTTTTATACTGGTTGATTATCTTTTCATTAGTATATCTCGTTTCTATCGTTTTCCCTATATTTTTTTTAAATTTTTTTTTTATTTTAACTTTTTGTTGACCTCCATGGGAGACGAAAAACCCTATCCATTCCTTAGGAGAATACTACAAAGACCTAGCCAGTAGGGCTTTTATCGGGGGGGAACACCATTAAGCTCACAATTAGGAACATTGTGGTGCCTCTTACGATCGAACCATCGTTTTTAGTGCATAATGGGATGCAAATCCATAGACTTTGGTTCCCATCCCACCCCAAGGATTCTAAAACTAACATCTTAAGTATTTTTTAAGACTAGTGGACTCGCTTGACCTTGATGTTGCAAACAAAGAAAGGACGCGCCTGTGTTTATTTCAATTTCCCTTCGTGATCAAGCTAGCAATTGGCTTAAACGTCTTCCTACAGGATCCATCTCCACGAGGAAGGATCTTACTACTCGTTTCCTTGAATCCATTTCTTTCCGTACATATAGAGTGCGAAAGGAATGCAAAACTTCAAATGATCACTTAATGTTCTAATAACATCAAGGTGAATCTCTTTCTGAAGTATGGACTCATTCAAGGACTTACTCTAAAAAGTCCCATATCATGGCATCGATCTTTGGCTCCAAGACCAAATCTTTTATGATCATGGCAATCCCGCCACAAGGCGAACCATCGATCAGTCGGCCGGTGGTAAGCTTTATGAAAAAAATCCAAAGAATCCTGGGCACTATTAGAGGACCTAGCCCTCTGTGACAGCGAAAGTTGGAATGACCCAAGGGACTTCACTAAACCGGTCAAGGCAATCTCTTTCCCTCAAGATATCTCGAATACATCCGACCGTTGTCTCATTGAGCTCAAAAACCAAGTTCAACGCTTGATGGAGGCTCACCTTGCTCCTAAATCACCCACTCAAGTGAACAAAATTGCTTCTTCATGTGAGATTTGCAGTAGTCCCCACAACACTCAACATTGCATGTAAAATCCCAAGCAAGCTTTTTTTTAATTATGCCTCCTCGCGTAATAACGAAGTGGAAGGTAAGCAGTTCACTACAAGCCAAGGACAAAGAAACTTCAACGAAGCCACTAATGCTTACAAGGATAAACCAGACTTTAATTAGGCACGAACTCAAACCTTCACAACTCCAAAAGATGGCTCATTTTCCACTTATTCTTCCAGATATCAAACAAGGTTTGAAAGGGTACTGAGTGATTTTGATTCTTGTCAAGAGAGAAGACTATCTAGCCTTGGGACTCAACTCAAACAACAACAAGATGATGTGATCAATAAAATTAACACTTTATGGAGGGCCCTTTCCTGAAAAGTTTGATAACACGCTTCGCATCATGACGGTACCCTATATATAATGGAAATTCCATGGCTCGCGTAAACGCCATATCTATTGACCACCTTTAAAAGGAAGCACCTCAAAGCAAGGGAATCAAAAGCCCGTTGAAATTACTCTCTCCAAAATATCAATCCTAATCATCTCTAGGTGAGCAAAATAGGAGCCCCTCTTCCCCTAAGCGCGTCTATTTTGTCAACACAATTACCTTTATAAGAAAAGAAGACAAATCTAAAGAGGCAGGTACCATAGGATCTGATGCGGCTGAGGACATTGGTCGAGACACAATTATTGAGGTTGATAAAAAAGTAGAAGAAGGATTAGATGGCTCTAAAATTATAATTGAAGAGGATGAGCCACGAGACATAAAACAAAACAAGCTGGATGACAGAACGTGTGGAGAAACAAAGGAGGTTGACGAAGTTGAGATGGAAAGTGAGGAGTCAGCAGAGGAAATCGAAGAGGAAGAGGAGGACTACCCGAAATTCTTCGACACCTTCCCCACTATAGAGGAGTTAGGTTATCATGAGTGGCTTTTGAAAAATCCTTGACCTCTTTGGGTTTAGTGCTAAGGTAAACACGAGAAATCTAAATAACATAAAAATCTCATGTATGGTTGGTCAATTCCTCAAGGAACAAGCTTACATTGATCTAGATTCACCAATCAACATAATATCTAGGCTTAATTACTACTTGATCATGAGCGAAGGTTTAAATTCAAGAAAAAAACCATTAAACCCTAAGAAAATTAGCAATTTCGTAGGGAGAGTTAAGGGATTAAAAGTATTTGTAGGTAACTTCACTTATGAATGTAATTTTATCGTGCTAGAAGATACCACTAATGTCATAGATCACTATCTTGGAGGGATGGTGTTAGGAAAACCGTTTGTGAGATAAACTTGGTTAGTTTACAATAAGGAGGAGAGAACGGTCATGTTCGAAAAGGGTAATGAAAAGATTATATATATAATGCCTTATAAAATAGAAAGGTTTAAACACATAGATTTTGAGGAAATAAAAACTGATTACATACCACCCTTTGTCATAGAAGGTAATGATGATGACCATGAGAAAACCCATTACTCGGATAGCTTGAATTTAGGACTCGCGTATAGGGGAGACGAGAGTGTGAGAAAGGCCATTAAATGCCTAATCAAGATGAAAAGTAGGAAAGACAAAGGAGGAGTCACGTAAGGACGTGTAACTCTGAGTCTAGCTACAAGAATCGTTAAATAAAGAAAAACGCTTGTTGAGAGGCGACCCAATTTATTTTAATTTAATGCATTTTAGGAGTGTCTTGCGTGTTTTAATTCTTTACTATTTGTTTTATTATGTTTGAATTATTATTTGATCATGCTTTGTTTTGTCTTTAACCTCGTCTTAATTGCAATCAAGGGAATTTCATAAAAACTATTAAAGGAAAATCCGGTTTCTAAAGAACCATTTCAAACATATTAAATAAATTATTTAGATTAATTCACGTCTTGTGTCAGTTTTGAGTCATATGATTGTGATAATTAATCTCAGGTTTTATGCAATATTTTCTACAGGAAATAACTAATAAATTTGCGTGCAGAATTTTTTTCCATAAAACAAAGAAGAATTTATTTACAGTGTGTGGAGAGGCGTCAGGATCCTGATGGCGTCACGTCTCTAATACTTGTAAATTTTGTATTTTCTTAAAAACCTGCAGAAAACCACGATTACATTAACACGTTTATCATATCTTTACTGCTTTCATAGTGTCCAAACCCTAAAAGTTTCGTTGCCAGATGTAGTTGTTTCTTGTCTTTGATTTACAGGTTATACTTGATGAGAAGAAGCCCATGAGTTCTTAGGAGTTTCATTGGACGAATCTTGGATGACGATTTAGCCAGTTATCATACGTTTCTTCTCCACTATTGAGCAAACTGATGAGGTGTCATTTTATACACTTTTTCGGGGTCAGTTAACCCCCTAAATCATGCAAATATGCCCAGATTATGTGCTTAATCATTTGTTTTTGTATTTTTAGCACTTGGATGACTTTTGGAGGAAATACACGTGACTTGGGCTCAATTGGAGAAGAAACAGACAAGACCACGACTCTACACCAACTATCTTGAAGAAATTCCTAACAGTAGCTGGAGACGGCGTCGCAAACCATAAGCGACGGCGTTAGGATCATTCAAGAGACGGCGTTAAAGATTTCTAGACAATGTCAGAACGTAACCGACTTAAAGAAACCCTAGAAGATTCTACAGGGCAACGACGTCAGAGATATAACATGACGTCATCGCGCCTCTTTTTCTATATATACAAATCCGTTTTTAGGGTTTTAGTATGTAACTTTTGGGAGATGTACCCTAGTTTTAGAAGACGATTTTAGCCGCCTTTGGACTCGTTTTTAGGGTGTCAAAACCCTTTTGTAACAGCCGCAACTGCATGATTTAATCAAGTGAAGTTCGTATATCCTTAATCACTCAATATGTCTATATGTTTTGTGATTGATTCTTGTTCTTCTTTCTTGTTTAATATGCTAGGCTAGATCTATTAGTATTTACTTATGATTGCATGAAACTAAGTTTGTAGATCCTTTTTATGTTGCTTCTTATGATGGATGTGCGTGTTAGGCTTTAGAAAACTTTCCATAAGATATTAAATTGGCACAGACGTCTAGGGAAACGCGAGTGCGTAGAAAGGATACCATCGGTAACAGTCTTCATACTACCTTGCCCCTAATATGGTTAATCCCTCCTAAGATATTTTAATTACATATAATATACACTTAGGAGCCTTGTAATAGTCTTCATACTACCTAACTTGTGCGTTGACTTAACGGAATATTACATAGACGACGGGTTTGTGTAATTCGTTCATGACTTAGGAAATACTTACACAGATCATCACAAGTGTGACAAAGCAACATTATTAGAAGAAGCAAACTAAGGAGTAGTTCATGATTAAGTAAATATGTTCATTTACCATATAAGTTATCACCAAAGTAGTTTAGATTTATAATTAGTTTAATTAGTTAAAAACAAACCAACCTCTCAATCAATGATATTTACCTTCTTTCATAAAAATATAAAAATACAAAAAGAATCTTCTCAGCCCTTTGTTAGATGTTGTTCGAGCCTTCCCAACCTATTCCCCCTAGAGAACCATAACAACCCCCGAGTCTTGCCTGTACTACACTACAACGATTAGGTGCACTGCCTAGGGAGTTGTAAAACTTCTTGTTGAAGTCCTACAATGACCGAACACATCAAGTTTTTGGCGCCGCTGTCGGGGAATAGTTAGGTTTCAAATATTATTTAACTTAGGTCTACTCGCTTGATTCCTATCAAGTGAGAAATTTATTTTTAGTATATTAGCTTTCTTTTAGTCTATCTTTTCTTCGTGTTCTCTGTTTTGTAATCCATTTTTGTTGACCTCGATAGGATACGAAAATCCTATCTGTACTCTTGGAGATTACTCCAAATCTAGCTACGAGGGCTATCAAAACACCATTGAGCTCCCCGAAGGGAACAATGTGATGCCTTTACGATCCGACACCATCCGGTTGGTGAAAAACAAATGCTCATTCCACGGACTTCGGTTCGAGGATCCAAACCAACATCTCAAGGATTTTTTTAAACTTGTGGACTCACTTGACCTTGATGTTGCAAATAAGGAAAGAACGCGCCTGCGTTTATTTCAATTTTCCTTTCGCGATCAAGCTAGCAACTGGCTTGAACATCTTTTAGCAGGATCCATCTCCACATGGGAGGATCTTACTACTCGTTTCGTTACTTAATTCTTTTCATCGGGAAGAACTGCAAAACTCTGAAATGATATCCTGATGTTCCAACAACATCAAGGTGAATCTCTTTCTGAAGTGTGGACTCGTTTCAAGGACTTACTCTGAAAAGTCCGTCACTAGGGAATAGACCTTTGGCTCCAAATCTAAATATTTTATGATCGCATCGATCAAACCCTGAAAAGAACCGTAGACTACGCTGTTGGACGCCGAATAAGGAAAATAAGTGCAAAAAAATCCTGGGCCACCATCGAGGAGTAAGCATGATATGAGGATGAAGGGTGGAACGACCTCGTCGTCCCAGAAAAAGAGAGCCTCAACTACGAAAACCCCAACCTTGAACAATTATTAGGGATCATGGAGTATAATGTCGGAACACTTATAGAGGAGGCAATCACGCTAATGGGAAGGAGTGAAAGCATTTTTGGGATGTTAAGAAACTTAATGCACCAACTATCCCCAGAACCATCATGCCAAGAAGCATTCGAGGATCTTGTGATGAACTTTATTCTCAATCAGGAAGAGAGAGTTAAGCAACTCGAAGAGTATGTGGGTGTTATTGGAAGTGATTTCATGCAACTCTCTTTAGAGGTTGTAAAGAAATTAAAAGAGGAAATAAGAATTAAAAAGAATAAATTCACGAAGATCAAAAAAATCACGAGGTATCCCGACACTAAGGATCTCGAGCCCCTTAATGGTGATAAATTCTCGGAAGCTCTCACAGAAAAGGCATCTTTCCATACACCTAAATTTGTCTCACCAAAGTCACTCTGTGTCAAACACGTTCGCGCAATCTTCCCCAGTCCACCTCTTGTAAGGGAAAGTACCTTTGGCTTTAAGCATGGTTCAAACAATAACCTAAACGTCAAGTCCCGATATGATGCAAAACATTTGAGCCCACAAAGTTCCCCCACAAGTCCTCCCATCATTTAAAGTATACACATCGCCCGTGACTTACACAGAAGAAATAGAAGAGACTATAGGAATCCCAATGTAGGTAGAACCTTTAGACCACACGAAACTAGAAGGTTTAGGCTTGAATACTTGTAGTCATGACATCTTTCTTAGTTCTAGGGAAATTTCTAGTGTTGATGAGCTGGAGCCTCAACTTTTACCCAATTTCTCACCCTTAGATGTAAATCTAGGAGACAAAAGAGGAACCGACCCACCCATCAAACCACATAGTTCGAATAGTTTTAGGATGAAGTAAGTAGTCAGCTTAACCATTCATACACCGCCTTCACCTCACGTGACACCTTTCCACCCTAAGGATATGTATTGTTATCATTACCCATGTTTAGGCGACCCAAAGAAACATTATGGATTTAAATCGGGTTTATTAGGACAAAGTGAACCCCTAGGTGTTGATTTTTCAAATTTGGTAGTGATAGAGAATAATTTCTTAGGAGGACTTAGTTAACCTATTAAGCCAATAGAAATAAAAAAAGGGTAGAATTAAAGAAACACACCATTTGGAGCATATAATTCAACAATCAATTTTTCAGCATGTGACCCCTTCTCACAACAATGGTGTGCACCGTTAATATCACCCGCATTTGAACTCAAGTGTAGGGGTACCCTCCCCTATATTTGTTAAATAAGGGTAGAGTCGGGGTCGTGAGTCGAACAAAAACAAGCGCTTCTTAGGAGGCAACCCAAGCACGTCTCATTTACCTAATTCTTTTAATTTACTGCATTTTAGGAGTGTCTTGTGTGTTTTAATTCTTTATCATTTGTTTTTATATGTTTGAATTATTATGTGATTGTGCTTTGTTTTGTCTTTTAACCTCGTCTTAACTGCAATCAAAGGTATTTTGCATCAAATAAGTGTAGGGGAAAATATCCGGTTTATAAGAACCAATTCAAACATTTAAAATAAATTGTTTAAATTAATTCACGTCAGTTTCGAGTCACATGATTGTAATGATTAATCTCAGGTTTTATGCAGGAAATAACTAATATAATTGCGTGCATGGAAATTTTCAAGAAAAACAAAAGTGAGATTTTGACAGTGTGTGGAGACAGCATCAGAATTTGCTCCTAACGATGTCGCCCCTCCAAACCTGTAAAAATTGAAAATTTTTTATTATTTTTGAAAAATAATTTGTACAACATCCAAAATTTGTAATTTTCTTATAAACCAGCAGAAACCTATAATTACATCATCGCTTTCATCCTATCTTTACTAGCTTTCATAGAGTCAACCCTAAAAGTTTTGTTGTATATATCATTATACCGTAGATTTTACGCCAGGTGTAGTTGTCTTTGTCTTTGATTTACAGGTTATATTTGATGAGAAGAAGCTTGGAAGTTCTTACGAAGTTTCCAAATGATGATTCTTAGAGGATGATTTAACCAGTTATCGCATGTTTCTTCTCCATTATTGAGCAAACCAAGGGAGTACTAGTTTCTTTTACTTGTTTTCTTTTCCCTTTATTCGTTCTACGAGTACTTTTAAAAGAACATTGGGGACAATGTTCAACTTAATTGTAGGGGGAAATAAGCCTTAGAAACTATTCCTTCAATTGCCATTTGCTTTGTCCTTAAAATGATGGGTAATATATCGAAACATAGCGTAAAAGGTAATTTTAACGGAAATTTAATTTTTTATGACACATACCGACGAAAACCGAGTATTATTAGCGTCTCATGGATAGGAATTTATATGACTAGCACAAAAACCCTTAAATTCCACCCCTAAAATGTGAGGTTCGCCTTTAGATCTATAGGAATTCGGGTATCCATTTTTGATACCCAAGATAATTTTACCTTTAGCTTTCTTGAGTTAAGGAGTGAGCAATCATGTATATCTATTCCATCGTTATGGATGTGTATATGTGATTTTGTCGCCTTTTCTGGAGCACTGGTATCGGTTTAAAACTATATGAGTGTACCGGTAGTGTATTAAATTCTAGAACTTGTTTTTGTAATGCATCTCGAGACCGCATAGTGAGAATTAAGATTTGCTAAATGATAAGAGGCACTAGGAATAACCCATGTTTTAAACCTTTAATTGTTATGATGGTCACCTCAATCATATAACTATCTCACACCCTTGCCATGCACTCATTTTTAGTGCAGAATACTCCTAGTACACCCCTCCGAGCCTATCCTTTTTACGATTCTTGTAATTTTTTGGTTAATCCGGACTATTAATGAAGAGCATTGTTAACCTTTAAACCAATTATTACACCCAAATCGCCTTAGCCGACCTTGTATGTACTCGCTTTTAGTACATTATTGTTTTAACCCAAGTTAATTATTTAAGTACACGGTTGCTAAGTCCTTATCCTTGTAAATACAGTTTGGGACGATTGGGATTCATGGTAGTATTTATCTTATGAAGAATTAGGGAAGAAGTAATTTATCACCCCCAATAGAGCTCAAT
The DNA here is from genome assembly GCA_026074375.1 of Tanacetum coccineum. Classification (NCBI taxonomy): domain Eukaryota; kingdom Viridiplantae; phylum Streptophyta; class Magnoliopsida; order Asterales; family Asteraceae; genus Tanacetum; species Tanacetum coccineum. Next base: position 23,452 of record BQNB010098954.1, read on the forward strand.
AAGCTCCATGTTATGTTGATCTACCTCAATTCGGGTCATTAGTTAAAATTGTAGTGAGTTCTAAAACTAAAGTGTAGGGGTGTGTTTATAAACCCTAAGTGATGTATTATGTTATATAAAAAAAGAAAAAGAAAATAGATTGATGTAGAGTTTTGTAGAGTTTGTATATTCTTGTCCAAGTATTTAGCTTAGCAATCCAATCAACGTGTATTCTTATAAATAATTAGCTAACCCTTTCAACCCAAATTCACCCAAAAAGTTACCCCCAAATATATATCATTTGTTTTCGTTTACATTTACATTTATGTTATCTTACACCTACACCCCACAACCCTTAAGGACCTCTTTGATAGTAATTTCTAGTTCGTGCGTCTAGCGGTGGAGGTTTGATCATTTACTAAGCCTATGGTAATTTGTATGCTACGACAGGTAATGAGTGTTAATTTTTCGTTTCCTATATTGTTATAATTCATTATACACCTGAGATAAAAAGAGAATCTAAACACTTATGTGAGGTGGTAGTATATGCTTTCCGTGCTTTTAATTATAAGGTCTAGAAGGTTGTGTCGTAAACTGCTTTTAAAGAGTAGGTTTGTTATCCCAAATAATTAAGATCCAAACACAACAATAAGCAACCTAATACCCATAATAAGTATACAAAATAAGTAGTAAAAATGTAGAAAGGAAATGATTAGATTATGAAGGAAGAGTGGTGGATGATTATAAGGGAGACAAATGTAACCAACACCCTCTCTATGTGTGGAGAGGGTCCTATTTATACCCATTGCTTACATATTGGCGTATGGGCTTTCTAACATGGGTCGGGCTTGGCTTGTCTTGGGATTTGACCCCGAAACACAGACAATATTAGCTTTAAGTCCAAGCCCGTTAATCCCGACTAGCGTATTAAATAATAACACTAATTACGACTAAGACGACCGATAACATTCTTGTTCGACTTATATAAAAATAAGGCTAACAATCTCCCCTAATGTTGAGGTCTTCTTTGATCACTGGTATGTGTCAAACAGTTGAAGATATCTAGGAGTAGTGTAGGATAGAGTAGATTTAATTTTCCAGCTTATTTACGATTATTGTAACGAAATTAAGCTTATTGTACTCCTTTTTCAGTTAATAAAAGTAATTTTAGCTTAATTCAATTGTGTTCTTTTAATTCAGTTCCTATGCAATTTACTTAAATCTATTAATAAGCTTGTATGTTTTCATGATTTCTTTAAGATAAAATAAATTCTTATAAAGCTCTTTTAAGATAGTTTATTAAAATCAGTTGGATAAATTCTCATTTACCTTTACTTATTATGGATTGCTTAATGTGGGATGATAAGCCAAAAAGGGACGGGCTTATTGGACTTTACTGGCTTGTTTATAACAAGCCAGAGCTTGTTGATTAGCTCTTAGAGCATTTTAGTCCTTGTTTAGTGCAAAGGACAAAGATACTCTTCCTTTTTCTCACTTTCTTATTTTAGCTTATTTTTACTGTTTGCTTATTCTTGTTTAATCTGTGCTTATAGATTGCTTATTAATGCTTAGTTTTGCTTATTCATTTCTATTTTAGCTTACTTTGTT
>BQNB010098955.1:17991-25037 GCA_026074375.1 Tanacetum coccineum
TCCTCCGGCCCTCTATTTATATAGCGAAGAAAGGCAAAGGCTCTTGCTCGAATGCGTGACTTATGTCTCTTTTTCCATTTATAAAAAGTCAGATGAATCTACGCTCCTCGGCCTTAAGTGAATGAGAGGGTATGGGGTTCCGGGTCTTTTTCCAGTCACAATTGACTAATAGGCAATCCCCTTTTTCCGTGATAATGTGAAAGGACTCAATTCCTTCTTTCTTCCCCAGCGAAATGTAGCAGGAACAGCCTTCCCGCAGTCGCATTAAGGAGATTTTTTCTTGAAACTCTTTACTCCTTCACCCGTAGCAAGTACTCATTTCTATTTAGTTGTTTTCTTACTCTATCCGGCTATTGAACCTGGTTTCCCTCTGCATATGGTAATAGAGAGTTAGACAGCTTAGAGAGCTCCTCAAAGGGCTAGTTCTCACTCTGTTTTGGGGACCCCCAAGACTTTCTTTCCCTGTGTTTCCTAGTCTATATAGGTCCAATCTCATCTGCTAGCGCTTCTTCGTTGCTTGGTCGGGACACATTCATCGATTTCTTTTCATTCTTCCTGGGCTTGCAAGTGACTTACTTACTGTGCCCAATCCCAAAATTCGTTCTATACATATGCCCAGCCTGGTGCCTGAACCTTGCTCGTTTACATCTGGATAAGACAATAGGGGTACACTCGAATGATAGAGAAGGAGTTCCTATGGCTAAAGTTGGTCGCCTTTGCATCTTGAAGAAGGAGATGGCACCTCTACTTCAGGGGTGAGGTTGCTTGCAAGACTTTCGATAGCTGGCTCGGCCGAACGGAATCACCGATCTAGATACTAGATAGAAGGGTCGTCGACGGCAGACATCGGCCGATGAGGCTAGTAGGGCCCTAGTCCTGTAACCATTTAGAAGGGGCAATGAGAACTGAAGTCCTAAGTCATCGAAAAAGAGGAGGCCTAGCTATGAAAAGGCTCCACGAATGACTAGGGCTTAGGGCAAAAGAAAAGGAAGATCGTCTTGACTCTCTTAACTATGGGAAAATCGTTAGAATGTAAACGAAACACCTTTTTCTTTCAATAGCCGGCCAAATGACTACAGGATCATCTGTCTACTCTACCTCAATTCACCATGTGCGAGATACGTGAATCGCAATGCTAGTCGTAAGAGATCATTTCTAGTTTAGCAAGGAGAAGGAAGCAACCGGAGAGAGCTTCGTTTAAGGACAAGAACGAGCGTAGACAGAGGAGAGAGTTAGAGTGACTCGTTAGGAGGAAGGGGTGTGAGATAGGCTTCTAGTCAACCGATTAAGACTACTACTTCTTTCTAGTAGACACTAGAGCGATGGACTGTGAGAGGAAGCAAGTGAAAGTTACTACACGAGGAAGTCAAGTGAAGGCAAGGACGAAGATGGTCAACTCATCAGGCTCATGATCTGAAGATTGCAGGTTCGAATCCTGTCCCCGCCTTTTTTTCTTTCGAGAAGGATCCTTTCAAAGTCGACAAGTGAAGGCAAGGACGAAGATGGTCAACTCATCAGGCTCATGATCTGAAGATTGCAGGTTCGAATCCTGTCCTCGCCTTTTTTTCTTTCGAGAAGGATCCTTTCAAAGTCGACTCTAAGAAGGCACTTTTGCAATATAGTGTTTCCCTATCCCACTGCCAAAAAGAAGACAGCAACAATCTAGCTCCTCATACTACTTCTCTCAGTAAATACCATTCTCTGAGCAGTTATCATGTTCTTCTTTTGTTATTCTCTCCATTTTTAATACTCGGTCTCTTCTTCTTGCTCCTTCTTTTGATTCGTTATTTCATTATCATGATACAAAACAAACAAAGAAAAAACGGCATGGGGACTAAACTCACATACAAAACCAAAAAAAATTGCATTCAAGAGAGTGGTTTCATTAAATTCTGATGAAGACGAACACGAAGATGAGGAAGAACTGCAAGTATGTGCTTTTATTATATTTTGATTTTTTTTATTTTGGAGGAAATTATTAAATTTTATTATATGTTATTTTTTTCCAGGATTTTTCGCAGTTAAATAAACGAGTGAATGGAAAAGGGCTACAGGTGACGTATTTGCAATAAAGGTAAAAGCTTTATATCACCAATTATTTTTAGTAAATCATACTTCTTTCTTGGAAGATCTTTAGGGGCTCTTTGGCAAATTGTTAAGATGTATGATACGTGCTTAAATGTGAAAGATATGTTTAATCTAGGAATTATGCATTCGAAGACCAAACTAGTAAAACAACCAGGAATTCATAGAACAAGAAATGAACTCGAGACTGGATTACGGTTACTGAAACAATGGTTTGTTACAGAGTTGGTTACAGATTACAAGAAGGAGAGAAATTGTGTTTACAAATCAATTAGCTATCTAAATGTGTGGTGAATGAGGGTTTATATAGGGGAATTGAGGAATACAACTTGGTGGGAAAAGTTGTTAGAGATTGGCACGTGCAAGTCACGTGCCCAATCACTTTGACCCGTATCATTCCATCCCCCTTAAGTTTCTTGTCCACAAGAAACATCAGCGTGCCACATAACCAATTCAAATGTAGGAAGTCGCTGAATTTATTCACCATAGACTTTCCGAATGGCATCTTTAGTGTTTGTTGCATCCTAATGAACCAAATCTTCAAGCTCGGCTCAGATTCAATGCTGAACTTCAGGTTCAAGCTCAACTCTAGTGTTTGGAACATTATGCATTTGCTGAATTTCAATCTCCTCTTCCATAACAGCAACCAACAACTTCTAACAACCCTTTTCAATGTTTCTTTCAGCCTAATGATACAAGAATTTCCAACCAGAAGTATGACTAGCTGATCTAACCAACAACCTGTAACTTTCTTTTTCCTTTTGGGCCATCTCCAAATATCAAACTTCCATTCCTTATTCTTAACTTGACAATACATCCCACCGGCCTTTTTCTTTTTAAGCCATTTCCAGATGTTGAACTTCCAATAACAAATACCAACACCACTCTTAGCATTTTCAAAAGTCCACAAAAAATGCATTTCATCAAAATTACTCATGCCCCTTTTAATCTCTTCACCTTGTATGAAATACTTTGCGCTACTTGTTTCCTTTCTTTGTAATTCTTGCATCTCCTTACCGTCTGGATACACCTTTTGATTACCTCGTTCAGTGATTCCTGATAACCAACAAGCTTCAAGTAAAGTGAACTCAAGTAAAGCTTCAACAAAATCGTCAATCTCTTCCTTACTTGTGCTTTGTCCCACATCGTAATCCTCTTTTTTCCTTACTAGTCTGCTGAAGTTACCATTTCCATGCTTACTACGCTCAACATCATAACCCAAATCAGCCAACACAGGTTCGGGTTCAGAAATATAGTCACAAGCTTCAACAAACACTTCATCCATTGTAACGTCAAAACCAGCAAGCATCTTATCCAATCTTAAAGGTGTAGTTGTCTTCACTTTATCACCCTTTTGTATACAAGCCGCACACCAGCAAATTTCAGGCTTGATGAATATAGACTCAAGTAGACTTGTGCCCAGATTCATTGCACCATAAGCTAAGGCCTCACATGGGTCCTTTATGTGGTATAGCCACCATGAACCTTCTTTATTTTTTCCCAACATGAAATCACTTCCAACAAAATAATTGTTACCTTCTTTGCTTCCATCTTGTTTTCCGTTATACTGTTCTTCCACTTTTGTTAATTTGTTCAAGTTACTAGTCTCATATCTCTTGCTGGAATCGATTTTGTCTTTATTACTTGCCATCTTCTTTCCACGTTGTTCAATTCCCCTTCTGCATTTCAGCTCCTCTTGCAACCGCATATACTTCAGCTCCTTCTCCTTTCTCCCATGGATAATTTCTGTATTCTGATAAGAAAAAGATGACTCTTCTTCAACTACTCCTTTCCCTTCCACCATATTTTTATGGACGTAAACCACATCATCAGTATTTCTCATGCACTTAGTTACAGACAACTTTATACCTTTATCACATTCTTTACAAAATCCATCCACGTCCGTTTTGATTTCCACCATTTTATTGATCATAACCTCGTTTCCAATCGACTTTCTCTCACCATCTTCATCCAATGTCACCAATCCAAAAGAACCATTATCAAATGCTTCAATATCTTTACTTCTTCCATCATTATGAATAAACTCATCAAGAACCATGAAACTGTTGTCTTTACTCTCGACCCACACTGGTTTATCAACTCTCACCTCACAATAAACATCCACTTCACTTGACTCATTTGACTCCAAATCATTACCTTTACCCTCTTCATTCCAAACTTTATTCATAACAACCAAACATTTGTTGTTGTCATCCCATTCCATATCCACACCTTCAACATTTTCTTCACAAATATTATCAAGAGCAATTAACCCCATACATTCAATTTCTTCACTTTTCTCATTTGCTTTACAACATTCATGATAACCCACTAACTCACTGTTCACTTTCTCCACTTCTTTTGAAAGATTAATTTTCGACGAAGATGACATTGGTGTAGTAGCGTTAGACTTCTTTTCTATGAGTTCATTAGTCGCTTCTTGCAAATTTGCCAATAGGTATGCACTGTGAAGGGTTTTTGGTCGGAAATAAACCATCTTTTCAATTTCCGGTTTCAACCCCGACATAAAGAGACTAACGAGACACTCTTCACTTTGACCCATTTTTTTAGTCCAAGAAATGCATGCGTTGTGATAAGAGATAAATTCATCATAATACTCTCGGACTGACCCATCTTGTTTGATAAATTTGTTGCTAGACATTTCGCCAAACACCTTGTATGCATCATTCGCACCATCACCAATTCTTCCATTTCTTCTAGTATTTTCCCCCCAAATCACATCATTATCATTCCTATAACCCACTGAAGAATCCGAATGACCCTCAACATACAAACTTGCACCCAAATGTTTAACATCCGCTATTGATGATTCTTGAAACGGAATTTGATCGGAGAAGACGATCGTTTTGCCAGGAAAGAGGCTCTGATACCAATTGATACGAACCTATCCCATACTAGGCTCGTATCGGTTCATAAGTCCAAGTGTAGAATCAATCGAAGACCAAACTAGTAAAACAACCAGGAATTCATAGAACAAGAAATGAACTCGAGACTGGATTACGGTTAATGAAACAATGGTTTGTTACAGAGTTGGTTACAGATTACAAAAAGGAGAGAAATTCTGTTTACAAATCAATTAGCTATCTAAATGTGTGGTGAATGAGGGTTTATATAGGGGAATTGAGGAATACAACTTGGTGGGAAAAGTTGTTAGAGATTGGCACGTGCAAGTCACGTGCCCAATCACTTTGACCCGTATCAATGTGAGTGAACCCATTTTGAGAAAAAGAAAGGGCAAAGGGTCGGTTGATTATCAAGGGTTTGTAATGAGCAAAAGGACTTTTAGTGATCCCGTTTTGAAGAAAAGAAAGGGCCAATGATCGGTTGATAACCAAGCGTCTGTTATGAGCAAAAGAACTTCTGACTGATATGAGTGAACCTGCTTTCAAGAAACAAAAGGGTACTAATAATGTTGAAGTTAATGAGATTATATCGGAATCTGTTAGTGTAAATAGTGTAGGTGGATGGTTACAGGATGTTGGGTTTGGTAGATATGCAGGTTTGTTTGAAATGCACGAGGTCGATGAAGAAGCATTGCCTTTGCTTACCCTTGATGATTTGAAAGAGATGGGTGTTCTTGCTGTTGGGACACAAAGGAAACTGTATGTCGCAATATGTGGAGTAAAGGGTCAGTATGAAAACTAACTCCATCTGAAGTAAAGTCCAGACATGTTAATGTAAGTAGTGTGAAATTTCAACATGTTAATGTTTTTTACTGCTGATAGTTATGTTTTAGATGAAAGATACGATGTATGATATATCTTATGACGGTTTAAGTCAAGTAATTTTGATGGCTCAAGCCATAGTCACAGGGATCGCCAAACCCTTGGCGATTTTCGATCTGGTACGCGCGTTCCTAATCGCGGTACGGTAGCGATCTGGATCGCCGTGGATCGCGAACCGAATCATTCCCATCGTCGTTCCCATCATCGTTCCCAATCACACCGAATCGGCGATCCAACAAGTAGCAAATCGGCGATCCAACAATTAGCAAATCGGTGATTTATAGGCCTCGAAAACGCGTTTGATGGCTATGTAATACAATTGTGTGTAAATGGGAGGTTTGAAGCATATTTTAGATTTAAAAAAACTTGAAAATGCAGATCTAACGTGATGGAGAAGACGATGTTATATGGAGAGACAGAAAGTAAAAGTAAAAAATATTCATATTTATATTTGTTGTGTAGCACGTGGGTGGAGACAGTAGGTTTGACTAACTTTTTCATAAACTTCAAACTTATTGCGACTTAAAATGTTAGTAAAAAAATTCTGCCTTTTTGTGAGCTACTATAATACGAGTATATTTTTGATTGAAAGTCATTTTTTTAGATAGAAAAGTTTATTTTTTAATAATGTTTTAAAAAAGATGTTGATTATCGTTAGTATAATAAAGACCTAAAATTGAAAAGATATACTTTCGCTAATGTATATCAAATGTTTTGGTGTTTCATATTATGTCAAATGACCCGACCTCTGATATTATTCGTGATCTAATTAACTTAGGGAACCATTTTAGTGTTATGGTCGGTACCGCACTATGAATTCTTGGTTTTATTTAACGTATTTAGTTACTGGTTTGTCGAAATTGTATCTAGCGGCACTTTGCACAAGGTTTTTTTCCCTTCAAAGCCGTCGTAATTTTTTTGTGCCCCTCTCAAAATTTATCCTGGCTCCGCCCCTGATTACTATGTAATACGATTGTAGTCATACCAAAGTATTTGGTACACCGAACTGAAATATATGGTACACCGAACCGAAGCGAACCGGAATGAGCCTACCCCCCGTCGTACCGGATTTTGAGAAATAGCGAACCGCGATCCCGTACCAGAGCGATCCCCGTTCCATGTGACTATGGTTCAACCCATGTAGGATGTAATCAAGTAGCAGCATGAGCACTTAAAATGAAGCTAATACTTATTCATTCTCTATAATTAGTAGTC